>JAHQIW010001743.1:0-176141 GCA_019055375.1 Parelaphostrongylus tenuis | reverse complement strand
GAATGACCTCTAAAACTTCAATGAAAAATCATTGGCGTGATATACATATCTAAGATATATATATATATATACTTCGAGGAAAAAAAAGTGACCATGCCGTCGTTGCCGCAGCATACTAGAAAAGCGTATTCGAAATCAAAAGTATAATCAGCACAGATTTTATCAGTTATCGAATGATTACTAAAGTCTATTGAAGAGTCTGTGTTCGACGAGAAAACCTCGAAAACGTGCGTGCACCATGAGAGGTGCACGTGCTCGAGAAGGGTTATAATGGGGCAATCCTTACGAACAACAACCAAGGCCAGTCAGTGGGAACAGCACCAATGTACACAGGTGTTTGCCAATGCTCTCGTTCATCTTTACCGCAAGATATGGACGCTATAGTGTCCAGTCACAACCAAAAACTCTTGAAGTCAGCTTTTCTCTCAGGATTCAACTTGCTTTCCCTTTCCTTCTTTCTGTGAACCAAACAGAGGAGAAACAATTCCAGGCAACCCAACAAGTTTTACCACTATTCGTGTCCCCACCAAAAACGAACACTCGAAGGCACTGGAAAGCACTGAAGTTTCATTTAGATGGCTCGGAATGAAGGTTCAGCTCTTTTCGGCAGAAAATTCCATCAAAGGAGCCGGTCATTACAGTAATAATACTTTTCATTCTATAAGGATATTCAGTTGTCAAACTCGCTGGGTCTCAGGCCAATAAATCATTCCTAGTGGTTCATACGGGTGGAAAAAGTTTTGGCAGTTCGCTGCACTAGAACAGATCCTCTTAAAACGGTTTTGACAAATCCATGAGACGAAGTTATGGTGAAAAGATGTGCGAGCAATGTTGGAAATTTTCGTAAGCAACTACGTAAATGTATAGAGGCTGAAGGAGCTAATTTTACGTAAGCAACTACGTAAATGTATAGAGGCTGAAGGAGCTAATTTTGAGAGTTTGATATGAACTTCTTTGCTTATTTTTATAATTACTGATCTAAAAACGTATTTCTTTCTTAGATGAATGAATTAATTCGCTTCCACAGCATTTCTAGTCTTGAAATATCCTGAAAATTGTCAGTTCTTTCACACTCCGTACGTATACATGTGTACAACTCAGCAGCTACAATTTGTCCTATACTTTTGCATAAAAAGATTCACACTGCCTTGCTGAAGCACGGTGTATTGAGTATGATTAAGAATACAGAAATACTCAAGAAATTGACACCTTTTAATCCGCTCTCGTAGCATTATCTAACTGCAGTGGAGTTCTTTCATCAATGAATATAAAGAAGTGGAGCTGTTTCTATAGTGAAGTTCTTTCGATAGTCCTTACCGTTTTACTAAAAAAACCAAATTAGACGTCAGTGACAAATCCATAAAGTTGTTAACTTGAAAAGATCAAAATTCGGTCACGAGGATACTATCACAATTAGAGAAATTGGCACAATAGAGCTAGCCAAATTACTATATTCTACAATGGTTTCTGAGCTTCTCAGATTTTTGAGACACCTGGGAAAGTACTGAGACAAAAAAATGCACTTGCATTAACACACTAAAAGGAGAACATAAAGGGAGGGAGAAGCGACGCGTAGGGTATATTAACGTCCCGAACGCCCCGAATTAATCCCACTTGACGCCAACCGAAAGCTTACTTGACTGCAAATGGCTCGATGGTGCTTGTGCAATTTTTCGCAGGCTTCCATAGACAGCTAAACTCGTCCACATCTCATTTCAAAAACGATCAATACCTCCACCTAACTCGATTGTCGGTATAGAACAATTATTTCCATTCAAATAGAGGGATTTTGGCAAACGTCACGTCAACTAATTCAAAGTACGTCTGCTGCGCTGCTTAATTGCAAGTGCTCTGTACCCTCCACTACACTGCTTCTTACAATTGCCGGCCACCCAACCACAATGGTGTCAGCATTTCGTAAATTTTCTGACAACACAGCAGAGTTCGAATTGAACGAGGAAGTCCATGTTGAATGGCAGGAGTATCGAGATTAGCACATAAAGAAAGCACTGTGAAGAGAGATCCATAAGGTTTGCACATATGTTGTGTGGCCCTTAAAGTGAGCATTTTTAGTAGATTTCTAGGGTCTTACAGTATTACTATTTTTGGAAAAAATCCCAGAACATTCCTAAGGGAAACTCGAACTAACTCGAACTAGGTATTAAATGTGAGTCTTCCGCAATATCAGTTTTACATCTGACTCAAAAATCGTAGACTGCCAGAGTCATCTAGTTGTAGGACCATTTTGAAATCAGTGAACTCCAAGAACGACTATCTATCAACCTCGGCATAGCTTAACCTAGTGGATTGTGGATCAATGTGATCTTTCCAGATTCTGACAAAGTCGACTAGCCGAAACGTTAGCCACCTCGAATATTGTATATTCAAGCTGCATTATTGACTGTATTGTTGTATGCTTCGCTAATATTCGATAGATAATATCAATATGACCTGGGAACGGCTAAATAGGAGAAAATATTCAGATACTACTTATTTAGAAGTCCATTTACATTCCAAAGAAGAAGCAGTTTAATGGGTGCTGAAATTGAATAACCGCACCTGCGAAAAGTATTGCATGTCTACCTCGTGCAAACTCATGAGTAGAGAGAATTTTGATTATTCGAATCAAAAATGAATAAGAGTCAGTTTCTAGAAAAGTTCAATCATTTTGCTCCAAACTAACAGAAATGGCGTAATTGCGCTCAAAGTCAGAAGTTTATCACCATGCGCAGTATTCTGAATATGGAAACGAAAATCTGCTAAAATATAAAGCTTTTATTCCTCATGTATTTAAAATCCGATTACCTCCGTTATGTGTGCGGTGGTTTGCCCGTACAAGAGCAATGCTCAATTGTGGCGATCTGCCGGCTTTGGAAGGCAGTTGAAGATTGAGAATGTTAAGATTTTCACGACAGAGCTCTTGAGGAAAAAAAACGAGAAAGAGCGATATAGGGAAGCCACACAGCCTATCTTTCAGCTTAGACATGGTGAAGACATCCGAGAGAAATGAAATTTTGGGCCAACGTCTCACTAGAATTAGAAAATTGCAGGAAATTTGGGACAATATACTTAGAATTGAACGGAAAGCGACGTTGTTATAGACACATCAAAATCCTCCAGCTTTAACGGCAGTGAACAATATCAAACCTGCGTGAAGTGCTCGTTAAAACAAATAGACAATTAGCATATGCAACAGCAAGACAAACTCGCCAGTGTGTCAGATCTGAATCTCTCTAAGTATCAGTCGACGGGAAAAAATTTTGGAATTTGTGAAAGACATAGAATGTTCAGTTTACAGACGGTGAGCAATGTTTGTTCCATTTCGTATCGAAACGGCAGGTCACTGATCTATAGATGTCGCACTAATAAGTAACTTGTGTAATAAACTCGTCTTCAACACGTGACGCTTTATCGATCTGTTTTCACACTGTTTTTTGTTAGTGCGCGAGCCCTTATACTCCTACCATTCAATTGGAACACTGCTTTGCAAGCAGAAAAAATTGCGACATGCTGACACCAATGTAGTTGAGTGGCTAACAACTGTAAGAAGCAGTGCAGTAGAGGGTACAGAGCATTTACACCTGAACAGCGCAGCAGACGTACTTTGAAATACTTGACGTGACATATGCCAAAATCTCTTCAATCAATTGAAAATAACTGTTTTATACCGACATGGGTTAGGTGGAGGCATCGATCGTATCCGAAATGAGGAGGGAAGGAGTTTAGTTGTCTATGGAAGCAGACGAAAAATTGCACAAACATCATCTAGCCGGTTGCAGACAGGTAAGCTTTCGGGCCGGCGTCAAGTGGGCCTAATCCGAGGGGTTCGGCACGTCAATATGCCCTACCCCTAGCTCGCCTTCCTCCGTCTTCTCCCCTTTGTGTTTTGATAAAAGTGCATTTTTAATGTCTCAGTAGCTTCTTAGGTGCCGCGAAAATTTGAGAATGCATTGAAGAATTTGTAATTTGGCTAACTCTATTGTGCCAAGACTTCTCTAACTGTGACAGTAAACTTGTGACCACATTTTGATCCTCTCAAATTATTAACTTTATGGATTTGTCACTGTCGTCTAATTTGTTTTTTCAGTAACACGACAAGGACTATCGAAACAGCTCCACTTCTTTATATTTATTGACGAAAGAACTCTACTGGGCTTAGACAATGCTACGGAAGCGGATTAAAAGGTGTTAATTTCTTGGGTACTTCCGCTTTTTTCATTCATACTCAATACACCGTGCTACCAGCAGAATAGTGTTCATCTTTCTATGCACAAATATAGGACAAGTGATAATTGTTGAATCATGTGGAAAAAACTGATAATTTTTTAGGATATTTCAACGCTAGAAAATACTGCGGAAGCGAATTAATTCATTCGACTGAAGGGATAAATACGTTTTTCATATCAGTAATTGAAACAATAAGCAAAGAAGTCCATATCAAATATTCAAATTTACCTCCTACGGCCTCTATAAATTTACGTAGTTGCTCGCGAAAATTACCAGCAATGCTCGCACACCTTTCGACCATAACGTCGTCTCAAGCGTGTGTCAAAATCGTTTTAAGCGCATCTATGCTAGTGTAGCGACCGGCCGAAACTTTTCCCACCCGTATGGATCACCAGGAGTGAATTATTAGGCTAAGACCCAGCGAATTTGACGGCTAAATATTATCATAGAATTAGACGTATTATTACTGTAATGACCGGCTCCACTGATGGAAATTTCTGCCGAATAAAACTGAAACTTCAATTTAGGCCATTCAAATGAAACTTCAATGCTTTCCAGTGCCCGTTCCAGCTTTAGTTTTTTGTGTGAACTCGCATAGAGCTAAAACTTGTTGGATTGCCTGAAATTGTTGCCTTTCTGGTTCGTTCACAGAAGTAAAGGAAGGGAAAGCAAGTAGAACCTTGAGAGAAAGGTCCACTTCAAGAGAGTTTAATTGGGACATGGATACTACAGACTCATGTCTTGCGGAAAAGGACAACAAGAGAAATAGCATACTTCTGTGTACTTTGGCGGTGTTCCTCTTGACTCGCTTTGGCTGTTATTAATAAGAATTGCTGAATTTTAGCCCTTTCAGAACCTCGTGCACCACTCATGGTGCACGCACATTTTCGTGGTTTTCTCGTTAAGCACAGACTCATCATCAGACTTTTAGTCGTCAATCGGTAGCCGAAAAATCTGTACTAATGGTATGTTTGATTTCAAAAAACGCTTTTCTAGTGAGCTGCGGCAACAATGAGACGAGAACGTTTTTTTTTTGGAGTGTATTTTGTGCTCGTGTTTTCTTAACTTTTCCACCGGACAAAGTTTTTTCACAGTTTTGGTGGTCATTCGATAGTTTGAGAGATAAAAACTCTGTTGAGTGCTGAGAAAGTGTTGCCAAAGTTGTGCACATTGTAAGTTATTGCAGGCTTTTCTTATGAAAATAAGTTTTATGAGTAAAAAGTCTGCTTCCCAGATAGTGATGTAATTCACAGTTGCAAGCTTTACAGCCTCACTTAGCGATACAGGGTCGGTCATTGCTTGGGGAACTTTGAGAGTAAGTAAATTTGGGATAAAAGCAAACCTACTTCTATCTTAGGATCACTACTGTTCCTCACTAAAACGCTTCAACCTGGGATCACGGACGTGAAGTATTATTTTCAAGTCCATCCACTGCTAGAAAAAATAAGAGAGCAACCTACTGTCCTGATCGATCACAAGAAACGAGTGATTATAAAGTTGGGAGTTAACCTTTATATCTCGCTCATTAAAGCACGAAAGATATCGAAAGATGTATGGTGAGGCAATTTCTATTTTAGGTCGCCGCCGGAGAGAATCACCTCGATACGCCAGAAAAGCATGGTAAATTTTAGCATTTGGAGATGGGAGTTTAGGACAGTTAAGTAGAAGCATTAGAACAGAATCACTAAGACTTTGTACCCTCTTTTTCATATATACTGATTTTGGTAATATTAACCATTTTATTAGCGTCCAGCGGACCAAAATGTTCGAGAGTCTACAAAACTTCTTCCGCAAAATGTGTTCAAATCGCAACTGGTAAATCAAAATGGTTAAGATTTTTTCCCACCTAACATTTCGTGCAGCAGCAGCGTGAAAAAATGAGCATTAGCAAACAGCATATAAGGCGAAACATTGCTGTGCTTTTTTCTTTGGGAATCACCACAACAATTCCTACTGATGTTTGACCAAATATCTGTGGCATATGGCTAATTCGTTAATTTCTTCACTCCTGGTTTTCGAACCAGCGGGTTTGCAAGCATAGACTTGAGGGATAGGATTTGAGCGCTTCTATATCATTTGCCTTCAAAAACCATATATTTCTACGACCTCAAGTCACGGAACGTAGGCCGACTTATATAAACATTTTACTAATAACTGTTACAACTAACATCCGGAGTGGCTCTTGAGTGTTTTACAGCAGCTGGAGTAAATGCTATGATAGTGTGGCATATTTGAATCATCGTATTTTATGATGCGGGAGGGGGTAATGAAGTGGTTACTGATAGAGTCTGTAAGAATGCAATGTTCGATATCTTTCTCAGCCGATGGATCACTAGCAGTCAAGGGAAAAATCTCTGTATTGCGAAAATTATGCCCGATAGTGCGTGACGCGTGCGAAACCACAATCTTATTTTCCTGCTCCAGAGCAACAAAAAAGGATTCTTAAAAAGCAAACATATTTTTGAAAATCTACGAGATTCACGGCGTTTAATGGTCTGTTTTGTCTAAAAAATATGATACGATAATGCAGCGTGCGTGAAATTTATTATTATTTATAGTGCCAAAGCGTTTTTAGACGGCCTTTGGGAAACAGGTGCATTTGTCAATTTTGCGGGATTTAGCGTTTGAATATTTACTAACAGTATAATAAAAATTCGTCTAGTAGAAGAAGTTCGTTTAGATGTGCCTGTCCGCTAACTTATAAAAAACCTGTGTTTTGCTACTAACAAACGAGGAAGTTCTTTTCATTGACCACAAAAACTAGTTCATCAGGAAATTTTTCGGTGTAGCAGTACCAAAATGTGACAGAATTGAAATGATAAATAGAAATAAAGAGTTGAAAAGAACTACTAGCATACCTTAGCAGTTCGTCGTGGCGGCTGCAAGGCCTATCTTCAAGCGAGAGTGGTTGCGTGGCGTCGTGACGAGGTTGCTGACGAGAATGGCGGGGCAAATCGATATTGGTCATGAAATAGAATCTTTGGAATGGTGGGCGGAGTCACTGAGCTAGGGCGGATTAGAGATAGTTGCTCGCTAGGAGGGTCCAAGAATGAGCACATGTGCCTTCATGTTCATGTTTGTGTTTTTTCGCATTTTTAACACGTTGGGAACCATGTGGGTCAAGCTGACCCATGGTTCGTGACGTCGTGCACCAAAGTTTTATACGGTGTGAGCATATAAAATGGAAATGAGGGAATATTACTTGGTAAATTAGATTTTTGAGAGCGCATGTGGCGCAGTGGTTAGAGGTGCTCTGCGTCGCACACGGGGTCAATGGTTCGATCTCGCGCTCATGGCTCACCAAGCCATCCATCCCTCCGGGGTCGGTAAACTGGTACCAGGCAGATCTCAGACTTGTCTGGGAGGATAAGCAGCACTGACTCGGTTCAGCGGTAGGCCACCGCGAGCCATTGTAAAGGCTAGATATGCATTCAATCACCTCAAACGAAGTTAAAAATTGAAGTTGAATGCATGGCGCATCCCTCAGGGATTGATCAACGCCGAGAGCTTTATCCTTTTATCCTTTTAAATTAGATTTTAAGAGATTATTATCACTATCCAATGATGAAATATCACTAAAGCAAATTCTGTAAAGGTTTTCATGGTTTTCCAATTGAAAGAACGCCATTTGTCAAGAATTCAATAATTTTCGAACAAGAGAAACCATACCTTCGCAAAAACGAGTGCATTTCCAACCGTTATTCAACATTTATTTCACTTTTTTGTCCAGACTTTTATGCTCGTTCGATAGCTCAAAAAATGCCGATCCTCATGAGTTTGGTTTGCGGCTCGACTCTCATACTACGTTTCAAATCGCAAGTGGGAAACCAAAATGGTTAACAATTTTTTCCCACCTAATGGTTAGAGCAGCAGCAGCGTGAAAATATGAGCAATAGTAACCAGCATATAGGCCAAAACACTGTAACCCTTCTTTTCTATGGGAATCACTGCAACAATTCTTGGTGATGTTTGCCTAAATATCTGTTACATGTGGCTCACTCGTTAATCTCTTCATTCCTGGTTTTCAAATTAGCGGACTTGCAGTATAGACTTGAGGTGCATGATTTGAGAGCTCTCATAAGCCATTTGCTTTCAAAAAACGCTGTAGTTCTGCAATCTTAAGTCACGAAACGTAGGCCTACTCCTATGAGCATTCGACTCATAACTGCTACCACTAACAACCGGAGTGGTTTTCGAGTTGTTTTTTAGCAGTTGAATTAAATACGATGATAGTATAGCATATTTCAAATATTGTAGTTTGTGATGGGAGAGTTAATGGACTGGTAGATGATAGAGTCTGTGAGATTGCATTGTTCAGTCGTCTTCTCAGTACTCTCATACAGTCAGGTAAGGAAGCTTCAGTACGTATGCCATCAAGGGTGCATGGCGATTTGGCCTACCAGCACTCTACGAAAATGATGAGAAAGACAAAATCTTCAGCTAGTTAAACACCAAAGTATTATTAAGGACAAGGTAATGATGTTGCTGATACATGTGATTGATTGGTGATTAAATACATTTAGTAAGACATAATATCGGCATGGTGTAAAATATGGCTGACAAAATGCATCTCCAACAAGCGCCGAAAATGCTTCATTTTTCATAAGTGCGGCTTTTATCATAAAAAGTAAGGGTTTCTAAGACAGCAATGCGTTTTATTTTCCTGGAATTACGACTAAAAAAGTCTCTTTGATATCAACCCAACTTTTTATTGTAATGTGGTTTCCACAAAATCGAAATTCTACTATATAAGCGCCAGTGAACTTGCTGTAAAGCTGTAAGGAAGGGTCGACATTCGTGAAAGCAAAACGTAATATTTCTCGGTACTGGTGCGTAGTACAGAATTCCTTCTGATAACCAAGATTGATGCCAAAATCTCACACATTTCACAAAATGGGACTGCATGTGGCAAATAAATCGTTTTCGCAAGCTGAGATTTTAGAGACATTTGGACGTTTTTTTTATTGGGAATTTGCTAACAAAAGTCTTCCAAATAATAAATTAGTTCCTCAACAATATAGTTTTCAGATAACCAAAATCTTGCTATGTAATACCAACAGATTCGTTGCGATGGAAAGAAAAAATGAACTCCGATTGTAAAGTGATATTTTTCTATCAACAAAAGTACTACAGAAATATTTTCACATAACAAACCTTGTGATAGGATCAAAATTTTTCAAGCTATTAATTCAATACAAAAACATCAACAAAATAAGAAAAAATTGTTTAGTAAGAGCTGAAAATATGCTCCTTTTCCATAGATGTGGCTTTGCTCTTTGGAAAATGCAAGCTTTTAAGGAGCATTAGCTTTGATTCTACCGAAATTATTTGCGTAGAGGTCTTTTCGCTGATATTCCAGCACTTATTGAGCATAATGTTATTTCAAAAACTTAACTGGCTTGAATTTACATTAGGACGCGTACCAATCTTCGCAGACGCCCGGGCGGGGTGCTCAGCTGTGTGTCAAAATGGCCCTTATCGCTGCAAAGGGTTGATCTAATGGTCCATAAAATAAAGACGTCAATAGTGAGTTTGGTTTGAGAGCGCACTTGCATAGTAGGTTCAAAATTACGCTCTGATTTTGTAGCGCGTTGTTTGAACTTTACGACGAAATTTTGCTATTATATAATCGATTATGATTCCGAACAAATTTTTTTCGCTGAGAAAAGACAAATGATTGCTGAAGAATTCTATTTTCCAATGCACATTGTGTAGAATTCAGATGCATTCAGTGGTGTGTGTCCGTTTTTCCTGTCTTTATGACACAGCTGAGTTCGTGTGAAGGCTTTTACATGATCACTAGAAAGTTACTATTAACTCAAGGTTTGGAATATATAGATTTAGTTTAGATCTTGGTTTATAAAAGGACCTTTATCAAAACAGCTTGTTGCTTCATTTTTGCCTAATAATCTATTGTTTTCTAATATCCAAGCACTATAATGACGTTGTGCACTAAATGGAATGAGAGTAAGTGAAAACTGAAAGATTTGTCGTAGCTTGAAACACAACCTTTTCTTAAGCCTCTAATTTACTGCTCAAAAGTGAACTTCAAACGAAGCATTAGTGCTGTTTCTGATACTCATAGTTTTAAATTAGTCTAGCATATTTTGGTTTTGTTGGCTTACGGATACGAGCATTTCAAAGAAGCTTTTTTTCGCTGAGTAGTGAATTTCTAAGAAACTGTTAACATTTATTCTAAAGCTCGAGTTTACGAGAACATACAAATTCACTTGCCTTTCGGAAAGGACTTCTTACAACGCGTCCGTAATAAATGATCAACATAATATCGTTAAATCATAAATTATGTTAACAGTATGCACTTCCGAATGAAGTTTTACGATGCACATCTTCCAAGTTCAAAATAATCTCAGGACATATACCTCAAAATAATAATTGAGATGGTAAGTACAGGGCAATAGATAGTTTGCTAAGAATAGTGTTGTACACCGCATGCAATGCCACTAAACTTTTCCCCATCTTCCATTATCAGCGTATTTCAAGAATTGGGACCTTTATATGATGTAGAAATTACTTTGTTCTATCCTTTCAGTGAGAGAGCATGTAGCGCAGTGGTAACAGATGCTGTGCGTTGCACAGAAGGTCGATGATTCGATCTCGCGCTCACGGCTCATTAAGCCGTCCATCCCTCGAGATCGGTAGATTGGTACCGTACTGGTCGCAGACTTGTCTGGGAGGATAGGCAGCACTGACTCGGTTCAGCGAGAGGCCACCGCGACTTTTTGTAAAGACCAGATGTGCATTCAGTCACCTCATCCGAAGTTGAGAATTGAAGACGAATGCATGGCTTATCCTCTAGGAATTGATCGACACTGAAAATTTTATTCTTTATTCTTCTATCCCTTGAAACTATAGGTATTTTTATCAACTTGTACTGCGCTATAAACACCATTTATCAAGGCAGCATTTGTCACTAGACAAGGGCACTGATTCAGGTGTTCAATGCATTCCACCTCTTCAAATAACTTCATCAGAATCATCTGTAGCCAGTTGCACTTGCCCCTAACTGCATGAGAGGCCTAATGTGTTATCTGCTCTCGATCAATATCGTTCCTCCTTACCCTGTGAGCAATTTATCTTCGGCATAGCATGCTCTCAATGCCGAAAAGGAGATCGGCGGTGAAGCCGATGACAGCATGGAAGACAATGCATTTGTCGCAGATACTGGATCATGTAAAGCTCTCTCACTCAAAACCCTGCATTTTCTCTAAAGGAGATTCGCTTATAGACCTCTCTTCAGCAATATCCAATATTTTCCTGCCGATGAAGTATGCTTAGAATACAGAATCCATTTCATAAGATTGAACAAAGTTTGCGGTTGAGTTGTAATAACGCACTCCTAGAGCTAAATTTAGAGGATAAATCTCTTCGCATCGAAGAATCTTTGAGGGGTGCGCCATGCAATCGTCTGCAAATTATAATCTCGTTTGAGGTGATTGAATGCATGTCTGACCTGCACAATGATTCGCGGTAGCCTACCGAGATATTGAGTCAGTGCTGTTTATGTTCCTACACAAGTTTGACACAAATTTGTTGGTCAGTAAAGATGCAAAGCATGGTAAAGCATTAGTGCGAGATTAAACCAACGACCTCGCGTGCGATGCAAAGCATCCGAACCATTGCGCCACATGCGCTCTTGAGCACAAAGTCACTTTTTTGTTAGTAAAGTTTAGTATGTCGATTTCCTCTCAAAGTATGCCCAGTACTTACATTTCCAGCTTTCAAGCTGTTGATTGATTACTAATAGTCTAATGAGAAAGCTCTGCTGAGTGAAGAAGGAAGGAGATTACAAACACATTTCACACGATGAGACTGCATTCCACTCAGTTCATAAGAATAGTGGGCTTCTTCAAGAGATCTATGCAACCTTTCCACTAAAAATACGTTTTCCTGTGTCCCTCCAGTAATATTCTATCTGATATCATGAATAATACTAGTATACATCATCAAAATTTTGGCGTGAAGTCCAGAAAATGGACTAAGATTGCAAAACATTTAATTTCATTTATTAGGAAAACGTAGAGTGAAAATCGAACCACAAGCTAGGCATATCATAGAATCGGCATTTTTCGAGCTATCGAACGACTATAAAAACATAAAAAGGATAAAGAATAAAGCTTTCGGCGTTGATCAATCCTTGAGGGATGCGCTGTTCATTCGACTTCAATATTTTCATTATTCGTTTGAGGTGATTAAATGCATATCTGGCCTTTATAGTGACTCACGGTGGCCTCCCGCTGAACCGAGTCAGTGTTGCTTATCCTCCCAGACAACTCTGAGACCAGTCTGGTACTAATTTACCGACCCCGGAGAAATGGATGGCTTGGTGAGCCATGAGCGCGAGATCGAGCCATTGACCTCGTGTGTGACGCAGAGCACCTCTAACCACTGCGCCACAAGAGCTCTTATAATTACATAAAATTTGTAATCATTTATCACTTTCTTCGGGAGTCCACAACAATGTCTTATGGGACGCCACGGTCATTTTATCCTCGAGATTGCTAGAAGACTCCCTCAATCAATGTTCTACGATGTTCAAGAAGAAGACGAAAAACGAATTGAATACTAGAAGTTAGAACCCGCACAGTGAGAAAAAAAACTGTCAAGGTGGGTTAAATGGAGCGTTAAAAATGCTAAAGCACTTCAGAACATTGGGGATATTGATGAGCTTCTGACTTCAAGCACAATTAAGTCATTTCTGTCAGTTTGGAGCAAAATAACTTCATATTCCTTCAGATATCGACTCTCTGTCATTTTCGGCACAAACAGTCAAAATTTTTTCTACTTATGAGCCTGCACGAGGTAGATATGAAACACTTTTTGGAGTTCCGGTGATTCGAGTCCAGTGTCCACAACTGCTTCTTCATCAAAATGCATGTGGACTTCTAGCTGAGTGTTCGCCTTGAAACAAACGCTTGTCTTGATCGTCTGCGTGTAGATGACTTTGACAGTCGTTTGCTAACTCGCTGTAATGCATAGCCGTTCAGACAATGCAGTGCTAGAAAGCGACTTTCGTGCTATTGCAAGATCAAGACCAATTCATAATAATCTTCTTACAAATGGGTCAACTACCATTTTAGTTGTTGATACCATCAATTTTTTCATCATCATTAGCCATTTGTCATAAAGGTGTCTCCTACGTATATCACAAAATGAAGTAGATATTCAACCCTCATTATTGCAGCTCTGAGAAAGAGCGATTTTGCGAAGCTTCAGCAACAATAAAGCGTCCATCATGTACTTATGTAAAACGGTTTTTTCTTCTGTTTCCATAAGTCCCCTCTCTTTGCTGATGGTAGCTTACAGGTTTTTCAAGTTCTGTGCCCTTCGAGCTTGTCAACATTGTAATTCTACACAACCAAAGTATAACCAGAATGAAATAGATCGACATGCTTTCCATAAACTTTGGCTAATTGTTGCTGCTAATCTTGTGAAGAAACTGATGAGCAAAAAACATTGAGTTAAGTGACGAGCATGCGGCATTTGCCGTGCAAAGAACTTTTTGCTTCTTCATCATCAAATTCTCGACTTCTTTTTTTCTGTATTATCAAAATTTTCACCCTCATCGCAGCCTTGCACTTCGCGAGTAAACTTTGTAGAGCTGAATCCGCCTTTTATCAACTGCTATTCAAATTTATTATGAAGAAGGTAAAGAGACGGAGGGAAATGTTCTATTTTGCCACCTAGGGAACCAGTAAATTCTAAATCGTCATCTATAGTAGTTCTTACAGAGAAAGATATTCTTCCAGTTATGAACCTAAATGACACTTCTTCTATGTAGTCATCAAACGATATGAGACGATAGGCGCATGAGATCTATTGACACTACATATAATGTCGCTTGACGGCTCCTAAGCATAAGTAATATAGCTATGTTATTGTTTTTTCTGGCAGTTGTCCGTTGTTGATCACGAACGGGGAGTCGTTAATCAAAAACTAATGAGAAAGATGCCCTCATAATGCCTGGATTGAATCGAACTTTTACTTCTTCTGTTAACCCTGATGGAATCGCCATGCAGATTCTTCGGTGCAAAGAACACTTTCTCTGCCAGGACGACACTTGTTTAGTATTTCATAAAAACGCTTCGATCTTTCTATTTTGGGTTTGAGTAGTGTGTTTAGTATTCAATATTTGCTGCTGTGGTCCATCATGCAAATACGTTGCTGCCGTTTATCGGTTGTAATTTTTGCTCTGTCCATTTCTGCATCTTCTTTACGCGCACTATCCAAAGAGGAACCAAGATGATTGAAATTCGATAGTTTTTACTTGATAGACGATACTTGTCAATGAACCTCTTCGTAAAAAAGCCTTTTAGAATTACCAATGATAGACGAAGCTTTTCTAGTTTCAATTCTCTTACTTCTATCGCCTTTCCACTGACTGACGAATGAATTTGCGCTATGCCGTTTTATTTGCACAACCTATTGGACTGAAAACGAGCACTATAATGTCTGCTTCACAACAAAGACAGAAGCTCTTCCTTATTTGAAATGTCTCATCATTCAAAAGTCAGACATTCTTCACTACACTGTTTCCATAATTGAAATGTAAAAAGGTCGGAGCACCACACCGTCAGCCTCACCGCAGTGTTCAAGCAGTTCAATATTGTAACCAATAGAAAAAAAATGTTCAAAAAGCTTAGGGGTGGAATGATATTAAGTGGTTTTCTAAAGACCGACAGACTTTTGTGGTTGAGAAGAACAGAGAATTATGGCGCAAACTTGCTTTGTCCCTCCTATGAGTCTTTATTCTCTATAAATCTATAAAGACTGCTCATTAAGCATTATTTGCCGATTTAATTTTCGTCAGTAAACACGCCCACTAAATTCGCTCATTCAACGTAATTCTCAGTTGATTGCTCTCAGAGAATTTCTCTGTACTACCCTCGAGTCCAGTCTCTCATGATAACTTTTATGTCACAACGCGCAGGCTGGTTGTAGGCGACCACCAGAAAGCCACAGTCTTGGTCCGCCTAACTGCTTTCCATAGATATTCTCCTCCTCTTCCACCGCTTGTTTATGAACTTTGTTAATTTCTACGAATTCTAGTTCATTTATGCAAGGAGAAATTGAATAGTTTTATGTCCAAAAAACTGAGCACGATTAGCCATAGGCGTTTTAGGCAAACTAGTAGGTACTGCTTATTCATTGTTTGTTCATTTCTGTCACTCGCCATTTACTATAGAAGGTGCGCCTTCGAGGGCGGTAGTACGAGGGAAATGCGAGTCAGTTTGACCCTCAAAAGATCCGAAAAAAGTTAGCCTCTAAACAGCCAATAATTCACTGTATCATGCTTTGCATTACTAAGAGAACTCTTATGAAGAGGTAATAGATGAGGGATTAAAGCAGATATCGTCAACCATAGTCCTATCCTACTGTTGATGCCCACGGAAAGTGTTTAAGAACGTGAAGTTCGAGGGCAAGGAACCAGACGTCTCCTACAAAATGTGCATGTCGGAACGAACAAGCATTTATGGATATCGCAATAATGGTCAGTAGAAAGAGCAAGTCCTACTCTCGCAAGATTTGGTGAAGAATATGCTTTAACGATTGAGAATATATTTTGCAAAATGAATCTCTGTAGTGGTATGCTACTTTTTCGTGAGGATGAACTGTTTCGACGATGTAAATTTGTTACCACAAAAATGCCAGCAAAACCTGCCGTGAAATCTCAACAACGTAATAAATACCCCGAAAGACAGGCGAATTTTTTTTCTAGCTGATATTGTACAAGAAAGAGGCCGTTTAAATACCAAGAATCGTACTAAAACCATAATTACACCAGCTATCGAGTGTATAGTAGAACCTTACTGAAAGATCAACAAGTACCATCTTTTGACTGTCAAAAGTACAAGTCAATTCAACAAATGCAAATCGTCAACCGATGTTAGCGTAGAGGCAAAAGTGAAAAATCTACAATGTCAGTGAAAGGTATCAAAAAATTGGTTGAAAAGTGAACTTCCAAAGAAGCACTTCACATAATGTTGATTATGAATTCTAAAAAGACTCTCTCCGACTAAACACTTCGACATTTCTAGCATGTGCCTTTTTTAGAAAAATCGTCGCACAATGCAGCAAATGCACTTTCAAGTTACCCTCCACTAAACTTCGTCGAGTATAATGTGAAAAAGAGCTAAAATTGCACTGTGATCAAAAGAACGTAGCTTTCGTTTCAAAAAATAGGAAATTTTCCATAATTGAGCGAATATTCGCTAGACATACGCTTGATGTGTCTCCGGTAATAGTCTCTCTTTTGCTAGGCGTAAAGATTTTTTAGATTCAACATTTTACTATATACCTACCGTTAAAATCCGCTGTGAAGCTTAAACGGCAGGCTGTTTACATCGAAAATAAAATGTTATCTTCATTTGTTAGTACAGCATGACATAGAAGTTGATTTTCTAAAGAAGTTTGCTGTTAAAAATAGAGTTTCTCTATTCATCAAGTAACGACGAAAAAACAGATAATATTTCTCACAAAACCTTTGTTTAGAAGCTGCAAAAGAGTCCCTTCCCGCAAGGATGTTTGTCTCATGAAAAGTTAGTAAATCTTTTGAGAAATGGTCAATTTTTTCGTCAAAATACCTTGACAGAAGTTTCTTTGTAACATCTCATCTATTTCTAGCGCTGAAGTGAATATAAAGGGGCTTTTCAAATAGGCGGCTACTGACTATTCGATCTCATTCGCTGCACAAAATTTTCCATACAGGTGTTAGCAATTATTCAGAAGCACGAATCTTTTGCTAGAGCCGCACATGTCTGTTTTTTAAAACATCCTTTTATAATGCTGTAAAATTAAAAATAAGATTATGCTTCAACGATCTCGTGTTTTCTTCTTCTTATCTCACTTATGTTTCGTTAAACAAAACTTTTCCTCAGAGTGCCAGTACATTTTTGATAGCACAAGCCCCGAAAAACTCAAAATATGCTTATTTCTTAAAAAAGCCATTTCGATAGCGCTTTAGGTGAGAGATAATAGTTGCGTTTCAAAGCCCCGGTAGACAAAGCTTTTTCTTCAGTCTATTAGAAATCATTTAATAGCATAACTTTCAGTGATTTCAGCACTGTGCATATTTTATGGAAAAGACAGCTCGACGCCAGTGTAACAGGAATAATAGAATCAAGTTTTACATATCCGGCAAGCTTGTTTATCGGCCAATCTACGCGTTAGGGCGGAGCAATCGATCGGTGGATCAGAGTGTTAGACATGCGGGATGCAACTCGCTATTCAGTTGGAAATCTCTCCTGCGCCCTGATAAAAACTCCAGATAAAATGGCTGGCTTAAACACTAAAGAATTTCCTTCAACGTTCATACGCTTTTCGTGCTTCCAATGAATTTTACGTGTGATAAAAATGAAGGCGCGTTGCGGGTGTAAAACGCATTGAATTTTGGATTTTACAGCGTTCTAAAACGATGTTTTGAAAAACCGGCCACTTACGGTTGTAAGCGGAGATTTAAGCAATCAAATAATTACTATAACTCCTACAAAATATTCTTGCCCACCAAATGGGGTCGAATATCCATTTGTCGCCGTCTAACACAAACGACCATAACCTCCCTCTTAGAGGGATCCCTCCCGGTTAGTCGCGAGGGCACGTGGCGCGTCCCCAGGTGGTGAATAGGGGAATAAAACGCTAACCAAAAGCGACCGTGTGCTTCCCAGAGACGCAGGTAGATTTAGGGGAGAGCAACCCTGCTTCTGCAGCGCCGACTTGACAAAAACTGTAATTCTACGAGCCAAGTCGGCCAAAAGCCTGCAATCAAGCTGTTGGGAACAACATGGGAGGCGGTTAGGAATTGCCTTCAACAAATAAGCTCCTCCTGCTCCTTTGAGAGAGACTGGCAAGCTACTCGTGAGTACCCAGCCCCCACGTTTAGAGCCTGGCAAGCTATACGTTGTGTATCAAAATGCCAAAAACAGTAACAAATATGGGCCTCATTACCTGACCGAGAAAGAGCACCTGGTACGGCAGCGCCAGGTAGGACGAGTACGGAGAGGCTGCTAAGATCTCAGGGTCGAACTAGACTGCCAAGATCGAAACGGACTAAAATGACGATCTGCACCTACAATGCAAGAACCCTTGCTCACGAATCTGCTGTAGTAGATCTATTGATTCAAGCAAGAAGAATAAGGTACGACGTCATTGGCCTGGCTGAGACGAGAAGACGCCATCCTTTTCACGCTGTTTATGACACCGGAGAAGAAATGCTCCTTGGTACATGCGATCGCAGATGTGTCGGCGGCGTTGGCGTCCTCGTCAAATCGAATTTGACCGTGAGCATTGATCCGTTTGAGCAACTAACAACCAGTATCGGACGATTACGGTTGAAACGATGTGGTTCTATGCCGGCTTTGACCATCTTCGTTGCTTACGCACCAACATCAAGCTATGACGAAGACGAAGTCGAAGCGTTCTATATGGACCTCGAAAAATTCTTCAGAGAAGATCATACATTCTTCAAGGTCATTGCTGGAGATTTTAACGCAAACATTGGACCTAGAAGAACGTCTGAAGAACGTCACATAGGAACCCAGGGACTAGAATGTAATGAACAGGGTGAGAGGCTATTTGAGTTATGATGACTACCCAAACCATCCATGGTAACTCGCAATTCCAAAAGCCTCTTTCTTAGCGATGGATGTGGGAGACTCCCATGGAGAGTACCATAACGAAATAGATCACATCATAGTAAATCGAGGTTTTGCCTGACCGACGTCGCTGTTGTTCCTAAGTTCTGCACGGGATCAGACCATCGCCTCCTTCGCGCAACATTCCGATTTTCGACGAGAGGAGAGAAAGCCGCTAAATTCAAACAACGCAGTCCCAGAACTACCATAAACTGGGACGTATTCGAATCATTAGTCGGCTCTTGGGAAGATACCGTTGTCGACAACATCGACGAAGAATACGATCGACTCGTTGTTAATATATTTTCGCGTTAGCGCTACGAAAGCCGAGAGTCCTAAGGTCACGAAGAGACGCTTATTTCCGCAGACACTCAAGCTGATACGTCAACGTGGAATAGCACGAGCTACAGGCAACCGAATCTTAACGTCCGAAATTGCGAAACGCTGCAGAGAAGCGATAAAAGAAGACCTTAAAGAGAGAAGAGCAGCAGTTATGGCAGAAGCTGCAGAAGCTGGGAAGAGCATTCGCAAAGCCCAGCGAGGCTTCGTCAACTGTAAGACCAAGATGATTGCACTCCGATACCCTGACGGGACACTTACAGCTTCGAGAAGGGCTGTGGAGAAAATCATCCACCAATACTACTCGGATCTCTTTGCTAGCCATGTCCTCTTACCGTCATATAAATTGAAAGAGGACGAACATGTCGTCCCACCGGTCCTCCCTTCCGCAGTCCGACATGCTATATCGTCGGTGAAGAACAGAACAACACCCGGTCCAGACAGGATTAGGCCAGAACACCTGAAGAATCTGCCGCCAGTTCTCATCAACACCTTGATTCGGCTCTTCATTCGCTACCTGTCAGAAGCAAGGTCCCAATTCAATGGAAAACCCAGCAAGACTGTATTGCTGTTCAAAAAGGGAGACCTTCACGACATAGGCAATTATCGCCCAATCTGCTTGCTGTCCGCTGTCTATAAACTCTTTACTCGAGTCATCCTATAACAGGATTGACAGAACACTGGACGAAGGACAGCCATGCGAACAAGCAGGTTTCCGAAAAGGATGTAGTACCACAGACCACATTCACACGATTACAAGACTCACTGAAATTTCACGAGAGTACTAACGACCATTCTGTCTCACTTTCATCGATCTGAAGAAAGTCTTTGATTCAGTGGAAACAGAAGCGGTTATAGAGGCTCTGGATAACCAGGGCGTCCCTACTCGGTAAATAATGATCTTTCGTGAGCTTTATAAAGATTTCACGACCAAAATATCTCCATTCTACAACAATATCACCATTGACGTAAGAAGAGGGGTTCGACAAGGCGATACAATTTCGCCAAAACTATTCACTGCCACCCTACAAAACGTCATGCGATCATTAGAATGAGACGAAATGGGAGTGAAAATTGACGGTCGACAATTAAATCATCTTCGCTTTGCTGACGATATCGTTCTCATAACACCAAACATCAGCGAAGCGGGACGAATGTTGACCGATTTTGATAACGCCTGTGGAAAGATTGGTCTTCAACTGAATCTAACGAAAACAATGTTCATGAGGAACGGATAGGTTTCAAATGCCCCATTCACGCTCAACGGAACGACAATCTCCGAATGCTCCAGCTACGTCTATCTAGGTCGTGAAATCAACATGATGAACGACCTAGCTCCAGAGTAGAGCAGGAGGAAACGAGCGGCTTGGGATAACGTTTAAGAGCATCGAAGATGTAGTGAAGAGAACAAAGAACATCCGACTCCGTGCCCACCTTTTCGACTCGACAATTATACCTGCCCTAACGTATGCAGCAGAAATCTGGTCGATACGTAAGCGGGAAGAAAGATTACTTGGCGTTATCGAACGCGCAGTCGAAAGGTCAATGCTAGGAGTATCCCGTATCTCGCAAGTGAGGGAAAGGATCCGAAGTTCCGACCTACATCAAAGATCGAAAATCAGAGACGCCGTTCTACATGCCAGGATATTGAAAATAAGGTGGGCCGGACACGTGATGCTCCTCAACGACAACCGATGGACGAGAGCCGTTACCGACTGGATTCCTCTGGACGTCAAGCGCTCTAAAGGAAGACCACTGACCCGTCGGTCCGATTTCTTCACGAAAGCGAGTGAAGAAAGATATGATGCTCAGCGAATCCTAGAGCAAGGAGGATTCACTGAGCTACTCTTGCACGCGATAGGGAAAAATGGAAGTGTTGCTGGTACCCGCTCGAGTCACCCGATGATCAACGGGACGACAGGTGATACAGGTGAACACAAAAGAATCCCTATGACATATAAATGTCACTTGTCATTAACAAGAGTCTATAAGCAGTGGGTTGTTGGCTCAAAACATCGGAAGTGTAGTATAGATGTCCTTCACTTCAACGGCGTTCTATAGAAATTTTTGGAAAAACAATTTTGGCTCCATAAGAAAGAACCATCCACACCATGTTTTTATTGGTGAACAAGTAATAATGAGTGATTCTAAAGGTTTTCTCTGCTTTCTTAGTTGATTTCCTTCAGACGATTCAAAATGCTTTTTTCCAAGTTTCAGTCTCTCAAGACAAATTCAACGCTACCACGTGCACGTGATGATGACTGTCCACCAGTAAACCACAAACCTGGTCCATCCAAGTGCTTACCGTCGGTATCCTCCACCACTTTCACCCCGAATGAGTATTCATTCCCTCATATATTTCGTCGATTATTGAGCGTATTACAGTTCATGTGAGTAGAAGTCAAGTTCGGTATTTAAAAATGTACATAGGCAAAGGCTTTTTGAAGATGCTATTAAGTGCTGCATATTTCTTGATGCAATGCTGTACTCGTATCCTGTCTGAGTCTGCTGAAAAGAGGTCGACTGAAGAAATTATGAACCAAGTTGACCTAAGAAAGCTTCAGAGAAAGAAGAACTTTCAAAAATTCTATTAATCTGTATTCTATCGTCAATATTCTCATAAGGACACCATGAAGACATCATCCGTGAGTGATCATGGAAATATGTCCTCAACTCAGAATTCTACCCTACTCTTCAATAACAATGAGAGGTATCCAAGGACACGTGAGGATGAGATGTGAGAAATCATTCGAATTCTATGAACAGTGCATATGAGACAGTTGAAGCTTAATGTCAAAATAGATATATCTATGGCCATTGGACGAGTGATGATAATCAGAAGACGGTTTTGTTCTCACAAGATAAGGCAAAAATGCGCAATATGAGTTGGTATGCTCCTTTTCAAAGATGTCGATTTCTTACTGAAAAATACAGACTGTTGAGACGCATGGCGTTTTCCATACTCTAGGTAGCCGAGGGGATCTGTCCTACAATATGCTACTTTTTCGTGAGCATGAAATGTTCAGATCATCCAGATTTCACTATATGATTGCCCCAAGGCCACTAAGTTCAAACAACGGGCAGACTACCACGATAAACAAGGTGTATTGTTCTCCTCGTTGACACAGTGCCCTATGATATCTTTTTCTAAAGGAAAACCGAGTAGTATAATCTTCATTTCTTAAGCTAACGAATCACAACTATAAGTTCAGTGGAAAAATAGGAAGCACTACTTATGATTGTAAGACCTACAATTTGACGCACTGAGACAGAACCGATGACCAGTGCTAATGCACGAGTAAAGCTTTAACTCTTCTCATGAATTTTGACACTAGAGCAATAAGCACTAAATTTATTAATTCGAAGTAATTGGAATTGCTTGGCAGCACTATTAGAAGCATGCGCCATCAGCCTAAACAGATTTCTGCCACCTCTTAGACAACAAACCAATATCAATTTGTGGAGAATTTCCCGTGCTTTTTTTTCTACCAAATTCGTTCATGCTTGCCGCATTATAACCCCTCGACATATCTTTCATCGCAATTTCCTGTTTTACGAGTAAGAATGGAGACGCGGTGCACAGAACGCATGCGGAAAACATCAACCGTGCAAAGGTTTAAGGATTTGTGAGTAGCAGAATAGCGCTTCGGCTCATTGCTGAGTTCTCCGCCTATAGCATCAACTTGGAAGAGCAGTTGCGCTCCGAAAGTCCACGCAAATTTGGTCGAGAGGTCGTCATCGAAGAAAATGAAGGGGATCTTGAGAGTTGAAAGAAATGTGTTCATGTTGATGGCGCATATTTTGAATAGCACTGTTAACCAATTTCAATTACTTCTGATTAATATCACCTGTATCACCTGTATCACCTGTCGTCCCGTTGATCATCGAGTGACTCGAGCGGGTACCAGCAACTCTTCCATTTTTCCCTATCGCGTGCAAGAGAAGCCAGTGGGTCCTCCTTGCTCTAGAAATTCGCTGAGCATCATATCTTTCTTCCATCGCTTTCGTGAAGAAATCGGACCAACGGGTCAGTGGTCTTCCTTTAGAGCGCTTGACGTCCCGAGGAATCCAGTCGGTAACGGCTCTCGTCCATCGGTTGTCGTTGAAGCGCATCACGTGTCCGGCCCACCTTATTTTCGATATCCTGGCGTGTAGAACGGCGTCTCTGATTTTCGATCGTTGACGTAGGTCGGAAGTTCGGATCCTTTGTCTCATTTGCGAAATACGGGATACTCCTAGCATCGACCTTTCGACTGCGCGTTCGATAACGGCAAGTGATCTTTCATCCTGCTTACGTAGCGACCAGGTTTCTGCTGCATACGTTAGGGCAGGGATAATTGTCGAGTCGAAAAGGTGGGCACGGAGTCGGATGTTCTTTGTCCTCTTCACTACATCTTCGATGCTCTTAAACGTTCCCCAAGCCGCTCGTTTCCTCCTGCTCAACTCTGGGGCTAGGTCGTTCATCATGTTGATTTCACGACCTAGATAGATGTAACTGGAGCATTCGGAAATTGTCGTTCCGTTGAGCGTGAATGGGGCATTAGAAACCCATCCGTTCCTCATGAACATTGTTTTCGTTAGATTCAGTTGAAGACCGATCTTTCCACAGGCGTTATCGAAATCAGTCAACATTCGCTCCGCTTGGCTGATGTTTGGTGTTATGAGAACGATATCGTCAGCAAAGCGAAGATGGTTTAATTGTCGACCGTCAATTTCACTCCCATTTCGTCCCATTCTAATGTTCTCATGACGTTTTGCAGGGTGGCAGTGAATAGTTTTGGCGATATTGTATCGCCTTGTCGAACCCCTCTTCTTACGTCAATGGTGATATTGTTGTAGAATGGAGATATTCTGGTCGTGAAAATCTTTATAAAGCTCACGAAGGATCATTATGTACCGAGTAGGGACGCCCTGGTTATCCAGAGCCTCTATAACCGCTTCTGTTTCCACTGAATCAAAGGCTTTTTTCAGATCGATAAAAGTGAGACAGAGTGGTTGTTTGTACTCTCGCGAAACTTCAATGAGTGCTGAAACTGATTAATATATGTGGTATTTATTGCTCTAGTGCCAATACTGAAGAAAACATTTGATTTTTTCCTGACTGTTGTTAATTATATAAGTCGCAGAATGTTGAATACTTTGAGTAGAAAACATACAACATCAGAGAGAAATTCCAAAATTTGGGCAGAAAAATGCACTCTCTTCGCAAAGATATAAAGCAAAATGATGAATGTGAACTCATCCAAGACTTACGCCAGCAACAAATTAAAATCCCCTCGAGAGAAGTTACCTTCAGAAGCTATAAATTTTTGAAAATATATTAATAGAGTACACTAAAACAATCAGAGCAGGAACAAGTTGAGAATAGAGTTGAGAATTCGTTTTATCACAAGGACGTAGAATTCGCATTGAAAATTATGGATTCTAACAATGAATGGGCGTTCATGTTGCCAGGTATGCTTGATCCAGCTCAGAACTCACTTTGATAAAGATCTACTTTCTCCTAGCGATAAACTCTCTTAAAGTTAAAGTTTCACTGAATAGCCGTCAACAAAATCCGTTATAAAGTTCAAAAACGGGATAACTACATCGGAGACAAAAACGCTACCTTTTTTGCAATATGCCCAACAATGTGGAGTGGTGTGCAAAAGCGTTTGCGTCAGTTGGAATTCGAACTCAGATCTCATTCTTTCCAAAAGCGCGTGCTGAACCGTTACACTATCGACACATTACTCTTTCTACGCTACATCGCGCTATCTGCTAACAGCCAACCGTCACAATCTGGCGGGCTAGCCGCCATCGACATTGAACCCACTTATGTTGACAGATATTGGGTTTCAATAACCAATCAGAAATCAATTTATTTGACCGCTATTTACGGTGGCATGATGTTATAATATACCCAATAATGTAGAGTGGTGTGCAAAAGCGTTTGCGTCAGTTGGGATTCGAACCCAAATATCAGTCTAATAGATTCCTACAAATACTAGGTTGGAAAGAAAGTCACCAATGTTTGATAAAACATTCAAAATTATACAAATATTCAGCCAGCAAGCAACAACAGCAATTCTTCAAAACACAGGCCATCATTATTCACCACTTTTTCCATCGGTCCACAAGGTTTTGGATATGATCGAAGTACCACTCCTTCGGCTTTGAATCAAAGAACTCTTGACATGCTTCTTCAACTCCATCGAATGATTCAAATCGGCGAACTTCCAGAAAGTGTTGCATTGATCGGAAAGGCCATAATCAGATGGAACAACGTCTGGTCTATAGGGTGGATGCGGTAGAATCTCAACTCCGTCGACATCCTCAAAGTTTGCCTTGGTCTTTTTAGCTACATGTGGTTTGTGCTGTCTTCCTAAAACAAAGCGCGCTTTCGACG
Organism: Parelaphostrongylus tenuis; assembly: GCA_019055375.1. NCBI lineage: Eukaryota > Metazoa > Nematoda > Chromadorea > Rhabditida > Metastrongylidae > Parelaphostrongylus > Parelaphostrongylus tenuis. Next base: position 150,539 of record JAHQIW010001743.1, on the reverse strand, counting down.
ACCGAGTTTTGGCACTTAGACAAATTATATAGCAATAGATACGCAAGAAGCAGACCTTCCAAATGATATGAAAATCACACATAAGTCATGCGAAAAGACGACATTCCCATTCAAACGATAGAAATATTCTTTCTTGCATAATAAGATGATTTCTGATTGATTATTGATACCCGATATCTGGCAACAAGAGTGGATTCAATCGATGACGACTACCCCGCCAGACCGTTGACAGTTGGCTGTTGACAGATAACGCGTTGTGTCGTAGAAACATGAAGACTTTCTGATACGTGATCACTTTCTTTTCTTCAAAATTTCCTTCTTGAACGTTTTTCATGTTATATTTTATGTTCGGTAAGGCTCAAAGCACAAATCTTTCCTTTCTCCTATAGCGCATTCAAAGAGCTCTATTCAAGCAAACGACTTTTGACTGCTTCGAGACTTGTGCTATTGAAAGAGTAACAGCAGTCTAAGGAAGAAATTTTCTCCAGCGAAATATAAGTGAGACAAGGAATAAACGAGTGGGGTGCGAGACACCACTTCATCATGGGCTTACGACAATATATAAAGGGTGTTTGAAAAAGCCGATCGCGTACGGCTTTAGTTAGAGACTTGTGTTTTGAATGATTACTAATACCAATATGAGAAATTTTTGTTCAGCGAGTGAACATAATATACATTCGTCACCATCTAGCAAAAATTAGCCCAGAAGAGGAGCATTTCAGAAAAGAAGCACTTTATAGGAATTGTGGAGGATTAACTTTTCGAATGATTACTGAAAGTCTAAGAGAAAATTATGACCAAACAAAAAGCATTCTCGAGCAATTGTGTTCCAACGCAAATACACGCCGCCCCAAACGGATTAAATGATAGTATATCGTAGAAGAGACCTCATAAAGGGCCTTTCTCAGTATAAAGTATGCTCATGTGTCAAAAATTCCTAATGTTCCAATAAGAAAGCCACATCTTTCCGAAAACGAACATATTCCTGTTTTTTCATATTGTAATGCCTCCTTTTTTGGTAAAGTGTTTTGCAATTATTTGTCAGTTTGAGAAACGTTAATTTTTTTAGTGAATCTTTTTAAAAAGACCTTGGTAGTACGTCTTCCTAATGAAAAAAATTACGTCTTGCTTCAGAAGTCCTCTTTTAACCTCACAACGAACTTTTTGATTTATATGTTGACATTTCAATTCCTCTTAATCTTTGTAGCTATAAAGAAATGAGCAATATGCAGGAACTTTTATAACCCTTGAGGGACCAGGTGGGACGCTTCGCCAGCACCGCGCGACGTCAAACTCCGTTTAGTTACTGTAATGGCAGCGTCAAACCACGAGACAAACGCGTTACATATCGTAGAGACAGAGTAAAACAGCATCATGGATGCAAAGGCACGAACCCAGGTTCAGAGGAGGCATTATCATCATGAAATTATTGAATTTATTGAAAAAGCTTATTCAGTTGAATTTCATTTATGAAGAAACTTCATCGCTACAAAAAGACAGAATGTTAGTACAGAGATTTTCATAACGTGTTCTGAGTGAAATAACGCACATTTACTCAGTTTCAATGAGAAGAGCGCATGCGGCGCAGTGGTTAGGTACTCTGGGTCGCATACATGGAGGATGGTTCGATTGCGTGCCAATGACTCACCAAACCATCCATCCCACCAGAGTCACTCAGCTAGTATAAGACTTGTCTCAAAAGTTAAGCAGCACAAAGTTGATTCGGCGGTAAGCTAGCACACAGTCATGGTGAAGGTCAGATATTAGCGCATCCCTCAGGAAGGAGTGAGAGTATTGATGGGCCTCTCAAAGCCGTCTATATGTGGTCTCATAGAAGTTATTTGCGAAGGTGAGAACTGAACATGGTACAGGAAGTCATTCGGTGAGCATAGTGAACTAAGAGTAAGTGTATCACGTGAAGTGTCAAAGACTGCAGCAATAACAAATGTTTATTGTTGAGATTGACCGTAAAATTCTCGAGCGAATTTGCTGAAGTGGCATTATATTGCAATCTACAAGATCATTTCTATCAAACGGGTCTTGCTTTATAATTGTTTCCACATAATCTCGTCATTTTCTTTGAGTTACAACCCTTGATTGCTTGCCAAAAATGGTTGTCCATAACCGGAGAGCACTCTCCTCTGCCTTTTCCTCACTTCAGTTTTCCCAAACTCTTAATCAACTGCTGTAACGGCAGCGTCTCGTATTGTGAGAATGAAGGCGCCTGTGGAACGCAGACGCAGGTAGCACAACATTCTCGCACAGAGGTGCAGATACCGCCCTCTTGGACCGCCGCACACGCAACGGCGCGACGTCGCCTGCCTATCAACATTGGTCGCCAAATCGATCAACGTATTTATAATGAAAAGGACGCCTAATTCTCTTAGAATATCCTATTTTCGAAAGCCACATCAATGGGTTGGAAACGTAATTCTAAATCGTTTTCCATTCTCTTCAGCAGTGCTGTCAAATCGGTATGCAAAAACATGTTCTGCGATTCCAAACATTGATGAAGGTATTTTAGGTATGTAGCCAGAATAGCTTCGCTAGCTTCAGTATAGATCCTTTCTTGAATTTTTAAGTATTTCTTCAAAAACGATGTACGCTCCTCCAATTGTAACAAAAGAGTTACTACCCCCGCAAAAAAAACAAAGGATCGAAGTCTATTCAATAACTCCATAAAGGTTTCAAGTTTCGAATACAGTGAAACCACAAAATTGTAGCCTTTTTTGATGAAGTGACGTAGTATTGCAGTATAAAGTGCCATTTTTATTCAATAATTCATTATTTCCTATCATTTTGGCATGTTTGAGCTAGAGGTAACCTTATCGAACTCTCTTCTATCATATCCTACCATTCACTATCGATCACACTTCATAGAGTAACATTAAAAATATAAGCTTCACAAGAAAACGGTAGCACCACCGTGCTGTACTCTCGCTTCGTAAAAATTAACATGTACCCCAATGAGTTGGTTTTTCTCTAGCTATAAAAGGATTAAGGATAAAGTTTCCAGCGTTGATCAATCCCTGAAAGATGCACCTTGCATTCGTCTTCAACTTTTTAACTTCATTCGATGTGACTGAATGCTTATCTGGCCTTTACAAATGTCTCGCGACGGCCTCCCGTTGTATCGAGTCAGTGCTGCTTATCCTCCCATAAGAGTCTGGGACCAATCTTGTACCAATTTACTGATCTCGGACGGATGGATGGCTTGGTGAGCCAAGAGCGCGAGATCAAACCATAAACCTTGCGTGCGACTCACAGCACCCCAACCACTGCGTCAGATGAGTGCTTCTATAGTGATGAAGTAGGAAAATAGGCGCTACCAAATTGCAAAAGAAACATTCATGAGACAAATTTGAGATAAAAATCATCTTAGTCCAGTCAGGAGATCTTAAATAATCCCCAACTAAGGAATCAAAAAAATCCATATCATGTATTCGTAAAACAATTTGTTAAATGCCAATTCGTTCACAGGTAATTGACTCACGGTGAACTAGCGTATAGAAGAAACTCGTCACGGTATAGAAGTGTTCGATAAAGAAATAATATAAAAACAAATGATAACGAACCTGACGACGAGGCTGACGATGGAAGCCGCCGCGGGGTCTTTTGTTTGAAGACTGGCCGAATAATCCAGCAGCGATCGATTATAGATTAGAGCAGATCGTCGCATTGGAGCGCAAATGCTGCAATTCGCTGTGCTGGGCACGTTTCCTCGAGACTTGCCGATTGAACCAAGCTAATTTTCGGCTCTCAAATACCTGGTCGTTATTTGACGCTGAAGAATAATTTTTTGTGAACTAAACTAAAAAGATCTTGCGCTTATGATGGGTTCGTTGGAAAAACTGTGCCTTGTTGCCTACGATTATGGTTGCATTGTTAAATCAGTTATGCTATTTTCCATCATGCAAGCCCATAAAACTAAAGTATAAAGCTTTCGGAGTTGATCAATTCCTTGGGAATGCACCAAGCGTTAGTCTTCAATTTTTCGCTTCCTTTAAGGTGATTGAATGTATATCATGTCTTTACATTGGCTCACGGTTGCCTCCCAGTGTATCGAGTATCCTTATCCTCCTAGGCATGTCGGAGACGTGTCTGGCATCAGTCTACCGACCCGGAGGGATTGATGGCTTTGTGGGCCATGAGCGCGATATCGAAACAGCGGCCTCATGTGTGAAGCAAATCACCTCTAACCACTGCGTCACATGCGCTCTCGTGTAAGCCTGTACTGTTTAAAATTAGAACTGCTTTTCAATTTACGATGTCTTTCTCATTATTTGTGCATTCGCGTCGTCCAATTCCTATAATTCAGTTCTAGAAGCAGAACTAAAATAACAGAAGATCGTAGCACAAATCTTCAGTGAACGAGCTCCTCAAAGAGGATTTCTCGTTTCATACTTTGGAATCCAGGATGAAATATTTTTCAACTAACACCTCTTATTTTGTGCTACCACTTATCTCTTGACCATTGAATTTCAAACGTGAACTTCTGCTCGCCAAAATATAATATGGAAAATCATTTTTTCATGGGCGTATTAGCATTCATGCGAAAGATTGGAATTCTAGTTACGGCTGCATGTCTCCGCTTTTCCAAAAGACCGCTTTGTCACGTTATAAAACTCACACGAAGCTATGCCTCAGACGAGCATATTCTAGCCTGAGATAGCTCGATCTCCGAATTATTAGTAATTTTTCAAAAGTGTAATCGCTGCTGAATTCAATACTGGACTTATTTCCTGAAAGCAACGTGGCAGGTGAAATGAGTTGAATTCTCATGTGCTACCAAGAAGGTCTTTGATCAAAGCATGAGACGTTTGCTGATGCAGTCACGTTGGCTGAAGCGATGTCGTGTAACCGCTGCAATATCTATCGATCACCGCGTCACCGGCATGTGGCCGCCTTAGCCAAAATCATGTGATATGGTCGAAGACCTCCTTGGTCGCACACAAGAATTCAACTTGTTTTACGTACTGCTTTGCATAGACCGGTCCATTATAATATAAGCAGGCGTCATAATCTGCAACGATTATGTTATCGAATCAGAAATGGGCCTTTCAAAAATCGGCGGAGTGGGGGTGTAGCCAAAAGTTCAAGCTTTCGAATGCTTACTAATACTCCTATGAAAAATTCCTGCCCAGCAAATGCGATCAGTTTGTCACTTGCTCGTTATAATGGATAAGTACCATGAAAGCTTTTCATGATGAGAGTAAATGTCCGCAATCTACGAGATTCACGCTATTCAACGGCCAAACAAGGTTAGGAGATAGAGCATTGTCACGCAACATATCAACTCGATCTCGTGTAAAGCATAATTTTATCATTTTAAATGCTACACCACTGTAAAATGTGCCTTTTGAAGACCAAAACTACGAAATTAAGCTCTTGAAAAATTGCTCATAGATCGAAAGATACTCACTGTCGAGCAAGAGAGACTCCGGTTCTTTCTACTTAGGACGGAATAGTTGAAAACCGGTCTCATTCGCTCGAGAGGAACTTTTCACAAGAGTGATAGTAATCATTTAAATGCTGACACTTGAGGCTATCGCGCCACGTTGCCTGTTCTTCAAAGCACCATTGTGCCGGTGTAACATTTCAAATAAGATCACGTTTCATAAAACCACGTCTTTTCTCTTGTCTCACTTATATTTCGCTGTACAATTCCGCCTCGTTCGCCCCTGCTACTGCCTTCGCCTTGTCAAATAGCTTGTAACAACGTTACCAAAAATGTAAACTAGATCATATTTTTTCTGGTAAAACGCATTTCCAGTAAACAATCACATCGTCAGAATCAGATAACATTACCCTATCAGATGATGACTAGTAAACTAAAGAAAGTGCTTTGTCCGGCATGGTTCAAAGATAAAATCTAGAGCCAGAGGAGATCAAAAGATCACAAGAGCTTCTTCAAAAGTAGGCGATTTTCGAGTTTTTTCAAACTTGTGCTTTAGTCTAGTACTCCAAGGAAGGAATTTTGTTTAGCAAAACATAAACGAGATATGAGAATAACATGTGATTTTATGATACATGACGCCTTGAAAAACTGCGAAGTGGGGTTGTAGCCACAAGTATCAGCTTTCGAATGGTTGCCAACACTACTATGAACACACCATTCTCTTCATGGTGAGGGCCGATTTATCATTTATTCCCTCCAGATCAAAAAGAACCGAGACTCAATAAAAAGTGTTTATCCACAGCAAAAATGTCACAGCAGGTAATGAATTTTGATAGTATAGCACGCGGGAAAATACTCCATCTTAGATTTCTTCCACTTTTACTGCTTATCCTAATTTTTCATGGCTTATATGTAAAATAAGTAATTTTAAAATCACATAAAATATCTCGGGGCACTCTTTGTAGATTCAGCTTAAAAACGCGCACATAAAACCGCTTAAAGCGAAGTTTGTGAGCAATCGAAAGTACTATGTTACAGTATTCTGTTGACGCAGTGATTTCTGATTGTAAAAAAAAACCTTCTACCTTTTCGCTCAATCAATCCAAGCAGTCAATTCCACTCTCCTCCCTGGTTTCAAAAGTAGTCATCGGCTTCAAGGGTAGACGTTGCCAATGAAATTGGAATTTCGCAAAGCCGCCGAATTTTCTGTAGAATTGTTTGTCTAGGTTTAGTGAGAATATGCCCAAGAGATGTGGAGTCACAGAAACATTGTGCATTGAACGGCATACAAAAGTATTTTATAATTTCGTCCGCAATGATAATTTTTGCTTCACTGATTACTGTGATCATTTCGCGCATTCAAAAACGCCTCTATTGCGCATCGCTAGGAGACCCACGGACTGGAGTGATTCAAGGAGGATGAGTGGCAGTCTGAGTTAAACATGTCAATCAAAACCATCCATCAGTGGTAGCTCACAGATCCAGAAGAGCTATTCATGTCCTTAATAGCAGAATCGCGAATCTCCCATTGGCGAGTATGCGCCACCAAAACTTCTTTTCTGACTACCTGCCAGGATCACCCATTGGGTCCCTATGCCGCAGAAATTCGTTTGAGACTTGAAGACACATCCGAAATTCTTATCAACATACTTACTCGGCTCTTCATATGTTACCTGTCAAAAATCAACGTTTCCATTGAATAAGAAACCATTGAAGCAGTCATAATGCTTATAAAAGGATAATTCTTTAAAAAAATGAATGTTTTTAGCCTAAACGAGGTTGGTACGCCAGGGCCATACACCGGTGTTTCGGAGGATTCGGCCTCCTCGTCAGTGACCTCCGCCCCACATTAAGCCCTGCCGAACTCCGTCGACTGAAAGTGGTGATGGACCAGTGTCATTGTTGACTATGCCATCACCACATACCAAAAACGCCTCCCTCCTTGCTAAAATGCAGGGCTTAATGTGGGGCGGGGGTCACTGACGAGGATACCGAAACCTCCGAAACACCGGTGTATGGCCCTGGCGTATCAATCTCGTTTAGGCTAAAAACATCCATTTTTTAAATTATTTCAAATGTTCATTACGAGGTTTCAAAAACAGTCGATTTTATGGATTGTTTTGGTCTACCATAAAAGAATATTCTGACATCTGCGATCATACCAAAATTTTTCTGCTATTTGTTATCTGGAAGCACTCCATTGAGAAGAATTCAGTACGATAGACTAATCGACAACGCCGACAATACTAGCTGAAAAATTGGGGCAGTATGTAAGGCAGCCTTGTTCTACTTTACTGATTCAAAAAAAACAAAGGGTTTTGCTCCAATTGAGGCAGAAACAATATAGAAGCTCTGGAAGGTTGAAGAGTCGTAGCTAGCGCACGAAGAACCCTTAAAATGATTCCGCGATCATATCGAAGTACAATTATTCTACAGGATGTTTCCATTGGTGTAAAATGTGGGGTTAGGTAGAGTGACTGCATTTCACTTAAATTGTCGACACGTGCTTTCCTTAGCGTTTTGTAAACATTGGATCATAACGCAATGGCGGTGTAAAAGCGAGGGTTAACAACTGCACTACCACAAATTTACTTTCGACACCTTTCTTTGTGGCACCAATCATTAGCCAAGCAGAACGATAGTTGACCACATACGACTGCGCTTGTGGAGAGATTGGTCTCCGAATAATTATCACAACTGACCATGAGCAGCAGACTGTCTTCAAATGCCATGTCTAAAAATTTGATAAAAATGTATTTCTCAAAATGCTTCAGTGATATTTTTGAGTGGCAATGTTGTCGAAATAAACGATTTAGCTAAAAAGTCGATAAGGAGAAATCGAGTGGCTTGGAGAGCGTTTAGAAGAGTCGAAGATGAAATGAAGAAAACAACAAACCCTCGAGACCGTGCCTTTCATCAGAACTACGATTCTTCTTGCCTTACTGTGTGCTTTACAAACCTTACCACTACCTAAGATAAACGATTATTCGGCGTTATCATGTGTGCAGCCGTAAGAAAGTATCCTATATCTTGCAAGTGAGAAATAGGATTGAATTTCTGTCAACGATCAAAATCGAACCATTCGTTCTACACAATATAATGTCAATAACTATATGGGTTGAATACTTAATGTGCTACAACGAAAAATAATGGGCAGAAACGTTTTGCACTAGGTACTTTAAAATGTCACTAAAAAGCGAACCACTCCAGATGGTTTGATATTCTTCACGAAAAACCTAGAAATAAAAGGATGCGATGTTTAACAAGTCCTCAGAACGGGTAACCTCTGAGGGGTGTAAGAACTCTGCAAAGAGTAATGGAGGTCTTACTACAGATAGCTTGTATCACAAGAACGATCAAAGGGACAGTAAGTGATACAGATGACAAAACAGGTGGTTACGCAGTGAAGTAGTATACCAAGTCTTGTAAGGCAGATGACGAAGAATAAAATTATAAATGAAACCAAAGGCGAGCGCAAATCGACCACATTTGTTGGGAGCGATTACCAAAATTTGTACCAGAACTGAAATTTGATAGGCTTATCAATGCCTTTGACTATTTTCCTTTTTTTTTTATTTGAACCGTTTTCACATTCCTTTTTCCATTGTGCGAATCCCAATTCTTCTAGCTTTCAGTTCATTGCAAGTTTTTTTTCATGATCGTTGTAGATAACTAGTTGAACACGTCTCTTCAAAATCCACAAGGGCAGCCAGGCTGGAGCTATCCGTAGGACGTTTGCTATTGATTGCCGGAGATTGATGGAGGTGGGAACGACCCCGCATAGCTCCATGCACCACGAGCACTCGGCCACTGTTTCTCTCAGCAATGTTCAGCGGGAAAAACTATGAGTGTCAAGTAGAAACCATAAAAGAAATTATTATCGTTTTCGTTGAGAAAGTTTCATGTGCAGGATACATCGAAAATTGATGTCATCTTACGATAAGAAATAAGTATCCTACAGACGGTCATTACATCGACGTAGTGTTGATTTTCTCGGTCGACTGATTGAAATACTTACATTGAACCAATGGCATCTATATGACTGATATTAATAGTCAGACCGCTACACGATACTGCCACTGACTTGACTAATCTCATCCTCACCTATAGTTTCTCAATCAATCTTGAACTTACATTCTTCAAGCCATTGAAGACATGCTCGTAACATCTTTTGAGCATGCTCTGTGGTGACAGCTCAGTGCGGCACGATACAACAATCCAAATTCGCCTGTCACCTTAAGCACACCCTAACAGTTGAGTCGAATCGAAATTTGCACTTCCTAAAGAGTGTAAAGTTTTGGACAACATACAAATCTTAAAAGGGCATGGACCATTCGCTAATGATATTCGCCTAGGAGTTTGTCAACTCCATCGAATAGATTATGTACATTTTCGTTCACAGAGCTTTCGTTCATCAGATCCTATACGGAAAGCTTTCATGTAAATATCCCCAAACAACTATCGATCAATACAGATTTCATGCCCATTCCAGCAATAATTTCGAGACTCAACATTTCGGCTGCTGACGTTCATGAAAGCACAGTGTGCTGTCTGTTGTCGTTCGTTTTTGTTCTGTCTAAAAGAAATCAATATTGTGTGTTCTTTTTTGTTCTGTCTAAGATAAATCAATGTTCTTTTAGCATATAACTGAGTATCACGGTGTAAACTATATGCTTTGTAAGTTAAAAAAAGAACCCACGCTAGCCTAACTTAATCAATGCGGATTAAATGAGTGTGGCCGACATATTGCGAGGGCGACCGTAAGCAACGAGGGCAAGTTTATGAATAGTTTCTAGGAATTACATTTCTTGCTTAAGTACCGTTCCAAGCTGTGATAATTCAAGAATGATACGAGCAAACAAGGGACTTCAAACACAAATCATTAGAGAAAGCATTACAGTGTAGAGTTGATTCGTGTAGTTCGCTACTAAACAATCCATTTTTTTAGATCTGTTTATTCACATTACTACGATTTTGAAAAATTAATTTCTTGTTTTATGTTTACTTGAATTTGTTCGGACCCCACCACACAGCAGCTAATTTGTCAGTAGTTTGATTTTTTTAGGACCACGTGCACCATGAATGGTACACGAGCTTCTTCTTCTGTTTTCTCGTCAAACACAGATTTCTTACTAAATTTTTAATAGTTGTGCAACAGCTGAAAAAATTGCTGTTCTATGCTTGTTTTTCGAGGACGTCTTCCTAGTAAGCTGTGGGAATGAAGAGAAAACTACGCTTTTTTTAGAATGTATAGAGTATTTTGCATTGTTTGCTATACTTTTAAAGCAGATAAACTATTTACACTATTGCTACAGTAGTTATTCGCTAACTTGAGAAGCAGCAATTTTGATAGTAAACCTGATTTATAAACAAAGCTTCTTTCTAAGCTGTAGCATCAATGAAAAGGAATTACGTTTGGCATTCGGAATATTTTGTGTGCTCTTATATCGTTTATGCTTCGCTCTTAACTGAAGTTTCAGTAGTTGTGATAGTTTGAAAATGACAACCTCAAAAATCAATCTGTCTTGTCTAAGTGATCTTTTAGAGAGTTGTAGGAACGGAAAAAAGATCACGTTCACACTTTCAGTAGTTGCCCGTCGCGTGAACTTCGTTCCGGATTTATTGGTACTTGATCAGTAATCTTCATGTGTTAGAGACAATTTATGATGAGAGAAAATAACATACCTTTGAAAAGAATTCTATAAATGTGATGGCAAAGCGAGCGCCGGTAGTGCAATTGTTAGCACATGCCACGGAAAGGAAGAAGCGAAGGTTCGAATCCCGTCCCACGTTCAAGATTGTGCATATCACTCAGCAATATTGGTTATATATATATATATATAGTATATATATATATATATATATATCAAATAGGTGTTGCTGTCTTAGCAAAGAAGTCTTCTACCAATCTGCTGACGCGAAAGGATGATTGGTGCTGCCGTGCTCGACCCATAGACCATGTGTGACCTTCTGAGCACCTCTGACCCAGTGTGCTCCTCGTACCTTCTGCATAATTGAAGTATTTTTTGCGTAACGGCCATCTGTATGAAGCGAATTGAATGTGAAAGGTGTAGTAGACGTCGTACAGAAAAGAAGTTGAACTTTTTTCGGAACTCTGGTTTTCAAATGCTGATATGGAGCGACCCGCCCAAAAGTGATGCTGAAAATCCAAATTGTTACCAACATTTGCCAATATTTCCATAAATAGCGCGTCATCATCTATGTTAGAATCTATTTCAAACTTAGTCTGACTCAAATAATATACGACGAGCGATTATCTCGGAAGAGGATCGTCAATATAGCGATACCATCGTCAGCGCCATCAATGATTCCATGTTAAACAATTCCATACTTTCTTCGAATTTACGAGTTCGTCTATTTTTCATAGGAACTCAACTGGAAGTATGCTTTAATACTTCTTTTTTGCAGGAAAAGCAAAACGTTGCAATTGACATATTAGTGCTTCTGCAGTCTGATGTATTCAATAATATGCCTTCTTTGTTTTCGTGGCGTACATGTTGTTTTTGCGGCGGTTTCCGCAATAAATGAATAGTACAGTTCTTCTACAACAGATATTGCATCTGTCACGTTAGGAGAGAAGATGTTTTATAGACATTAAAATGTGCAAATCCAGTTGCTAGTACGAATTTTATTGACCTCAGTAGAGCCTCCGCTAGTCGAATGTGCATTTTAGACTATGTACATTGGGGTCAATTCTGAGTGCAATGCAAAGCAAATATAGTCTCTGACCTGCTAACAATCGGTAAAGCCTATTAGAGCATGGTTTGAAAGCTGGTGCAGATAAAAATTTTCCCGACAAGGCAATTTCGATGGTCGCGCACTTGTTATTATTACCACGCTTGCACAAATTCTAATCGATCAGGTGAATGCGCCCAGCGCAAGTTCAACATGAGTCCATCAGATATAAGCACATTTTGGTGTGCCTGGCTCTTTCAAAAATTCCATCTCTCTCAAAAATCCGAGAAGCTGTAATATGTCTCCATAATAGGGTGTCAAGTACTTTTCTGCCATTTTGATTCAATTTTAGTTTTTTTTTTTTTTTTGAAGCCTTACCTATCCTAGGGTCGATGTCCGAGTCATTATTATGATACAAGCTAACGAGAGTATGGTTTCGGTTTAAATTCCTCCCCCAATGCTTTCTTGTAATCACATAGGCCCGCCTTAGCTGGGCTGTCTTCAAGTTTGTTAAGACATTTAACACGAGCAGCATTCTACGACATTTACAAGGAAGACGAGATCCTCAAGCAGTAGCCAAAACAGTACGCAAAGTTCGAAGAACTCTGGAACGATAAAGATGATTCAAATATTAGGGCGACTATAAGGCGCAGAGAAAATATGATGACGGGCTGTATAAAGTAATAATGAAATGAAAAAAAATTTACAGCTACCTAGATTCACAGTCGGATTAAAGAATGCATGTGATACCACATCATCGATTATTCTTTATGTTTTTTTTCTTGATTATTAGTGCAGTTCAAATTCCCATTTCGCAGATCAGTTCATAAATTCGCTCGAATTCTCTATTCATAGCTATGGTATGGGAGGAAGACTACACCCTTTTTGAGCATTTTGGTAGAGACTTATAAAACTGCGTTTTAGCATTCTTTCAATAGCCGAAATCGAGTGAGTTTGAACGTGGCCTTTTGTTTTCTAAATGGCTTGTTTTCCTCGTTTTAACAGTCGAACAAAGAACCTTCTATCAGACTCAAGCATTTCTCGCCGGATAAAAATTTTTTATAAGTAGTTGGTAATCATTAGACAGGGAAAATCTTAGCAATTTCAACGTGCACTTCAGATAGAGTTCTCAGAGTGTTGTAACCTAACAAAAGATGATTAGATTTTGCAAACTTAGATTTTCATTGCCCGCATCCTGTTTTGACCTCTTAGGAAAAACGCATTCCCTGATTTTTATCGGAGTAACATTAACCATTCAATAAATTAAATCTTGCCAATCTTCATTGCATGCTTCATTTTTAAAATGGCTCTTTTAATGCGCTCTAACCATAAAAATCAAATTATCTTTTCAGGCATTTCCCACTTAAGTTAGCTTTTCCGTTAGACATCTGATAATTCTTCGATAGCTAAAATCTCGACAATTTCCACAGTAACTTTGCTCTCGAAAAAACTCCTCATTGTACTGTGGCAGTAGAAAGAAGATTACGTTTCGGAGTTAGTTGATGTGTTGCTCAAGACACGGTGACTTGATGACATTTTCGCGAGATTCCACCCGTTGGGGTGCGAAACCAATCTTCTTCTGACTACAACAGCTCACTTGGAGTCCTCACTAAAAACAAACTAGGTTCATAAAATTGCTGAGATTTGCACTAACGAATGGTTATTAATTGTTCATAGGAAAAACTTTATCCGATTAGAAATCTTCAGATGTGAAATAAGATTTTATTTCGACTGTTATAGAGCAAAAGCAAGCCATTTGAGAATCAGAACACACCATTCAAGTTCACTTAACTTCAGCTATTGAGTAAATACTGGTAATCTAGTGGAATAGGTTTTTTGTAAAAAAAAAACCAAAGGCTCACGAGCACAATCCTTGAAAGACGATCGAATGCGACAGATGTTATTTCGAAAAGTGGGGATTGTCAAGACAGTTGATCGTCATTCCCTCTATAAATACGTCTATAAGCGCCTTTTCAATGATAATTTAGGCTATTTTCAACATAAGAGCCTATAAGATCTAAAATTCAACTATAACATCCCAAAAAATCCTCTTCCAATTAAAAAAAAATTGAATTGCGATTGCAAAAGGTCATCTTTTAGTTTAGTCATTCGAACGTAATGTCGTTGGATTATTATCAAATAATAAGCTTAGTATTAGAGTCAGAATTTCATCAAACTATCTGTTGACGGCAAAAACATCAAGAAGATATTAGAAAATGCCCAGCAACAGCTCTGAATGTAATCCTTCTCGAGCAACTGTATGGTTTTTTCATTGGAAAAAGAAAAGATTTTGTGCGGCATTAGCGTTAGTCTCGCCAGAATTTTTCATAAAGGAGTCTTGTCACATTGATACCTTTTCCTCTAAGAGCTTTGTTGACCCGAATTGGTATTGGAGCACGCACCGTTCCCTCCCGTGGTTCGTCCGAAAGGCGCGCCCAGCTGAAGGTCATATCGACCCTCATCGTTCGCAAAAGTTTGATTAAATGTAGATTTTGCCGATAATTTGTAGATTGCAATGAATTTAATTTTGATTAGTAAAGTTTGTTGTGAGACGGCGGATAGCGCAATGCATGGTGGTGATGCTTAACATCACGAAAACGGTACTGGTTTGACACAAGCCACTAATCATCTCTTCCTTTCAATATCTGACAGATAATGCTAGAGCTCTCTGGGATATAAGCTCACTGCATTTTGACCGGAAAACTCTCTGTTCCGGCTATTCCATGATTTCGGAGGAAATCGACTTTACCAACATTCAAAAACATTCTAAACGAGGTCGGGAATACTCAAGGAGCAGGTGAAATCACATGAAAAAGTTAGATTACCTATATGGATGATGGATACGAGGGAACGAATTGATTGACATAAATGTTATCCGCACGGTATATGCGAAAGACGTTCCAGGTGAAATAATAAATACACAAAAAGCGGAAACTAACTGGAGTTCTGATATAAATAAGATTTCCACAAAAATGAGCATAAGAATTTATGTTAAACTTACATGAAAGAGAAAAGTGAGACAGTTTTAATGCGTGATTAACAGCGATTTGATTTGAAATTTCATGCCTCTTCGGAAAAGTCTACTGCGCTGTCACCCTTGTTAAGCACTAGTTGGGTTACGCACGCACACCGAATATTTCAAAATTATAATGATCCCTATCGAATAAGTAAGGCTGAGGAAAAGAAATTATGACGACTTCGACAACTGAAGGAAGAACTTGACAGAAGAATTAGAGCAACGTATGCCACATATCTGGGCGTCTCCAAAGGCCACCGACCAGATATCAGACCTCAAACTCCACTCTCATCTTTTTGATTCGACAGTCCTCCCAGCGGTCTGTTATGCGGTAGATAGCGGCACTCGCAACACGTTTACGGTTTGCGCAACTCAGATCTCAGAAATTATCGTTTCTTCGCAATCCACAAGAATTCGCATTGACAGCGAACACTGATAGGTGGGTCATATTAGTAAGAAAGTCAGGTGACAGATGGACGAATTGAACTATAGATTGGATTCCACGCAATACGCTCATCCCAAAAGACGAACAAGTACACGTTGGCTGAATGTGTTCGTTAGATGAACCAATCAACTGAACTCGCAGCTGCCGATATTTCACAGATCACGGTATGGAACTCGCGTCAGTCGCCCTGCTCGAATCAAACCTCCACCAGGGGCGACAGTCGCGAGAAGAAGAGACGAATGGAAAATGTGCCTTGGAACAAAATTCGTAGAGGTGAACCATCCACCCATCCAAGCTTTCAATTAAATTTAACAGTTCATGTCGCCTCCTCAGGCATGCCAAATTATGGCGAAGGAGAGGTCGAAGCTTCCGGCAAAAATTCAGATCTATGCCGTGGGATCCAAACCTTATTCAGAATCATCAATCGCGGTTTGAACTCTGAAATCGAGCCAACGACGCTTGAATCACGTCACATCAAGAGCCATAGATTAAATTTTAAAAAAATTAGAGTGAGAGGCTTCCTAGGTTTATCGTGACGATCAAGATGGTACAAAGTAGACCACAGGGACCATTTCCGTTAAGGGCAGGAGTTTTTTAAAAAAATATTTTTGCCAGACAAAGACTTTCCATTAGACTATTACTGATTACTGAGAAGCTTAAATCTTGGGAAACTAAGAAATGTAATTTTTATCAACAAAGATCTACTTATAGCGCGGCAGCATTCAAAATAATGTTGTGTTTCACACAGTCGCGCATTATTGTGGAGATTTTCGTTATTTATTTAGAAAAAATTTTAAGTATACCCAAAAATGTGGAGTGCTGTGCAAAAACGTTTGCGTCAGCCGGGATTTAAACCCAGATCAAACTCTTTTCGGGAGCGTATGCTAACCGCTACACCAACGACGCTCGTTTTGTGAAGCACTCTTACTTTACTCTTACTCTTATTTAAAGAATTTGAGTTTTTCAGTGCTGGAATTATAGAATAAACCTTGCCCTATCGTTGTTTGCGCTTAGGCGTTTGAGCTTCGTCTCATATTACCAAACCCGTCACTAATGTTAAAGCTAAGTTTAAGCCTAATCACCCTAAGTTCAAGAGCGAAAAGCATGAAATTGTGTAGGGTATGCGTGTAGGCATCAGGATCATGTGTTTTCTTTCGCCTTCTTGATCTAAGCGTAGAAAATTCTCAAATTCATCAACAAAAATTGCGTATCACATAGGAATCGTGCCTGCGGATTAGCGCAGAGCACTTGCATGAAACTTCTTTAGTACTATTCAAGCCTTCATCTCTCCAGAGCATTTGCACTGTACTCGTAAGAGAAGACCTACCTTTGATCCACCTATGCTGAACACTGCTTTCAATAGGAAGTTGGAGACTCCCTAGCGAAGACCAAATACCACTTTCTGGGGCCGTCGTTGAACACATTCATGATTCCGAATTTTTTCCTGAACTATAGATGTACATGCAAATGGAACTCTCATATATGAGCACTAAATTCAGTCACAAGAAGATTTTTTTGTTCCGCTGAGGTGGCAATTTAATAAGGAAACTATGGAATTGTATTCCATAAAACTATATTTTCAATACCCTCAATGCCAAATTCTCTATAGTGACGATTTCTAGGCCTACGCCAGTCGAAATTCAATATATTACATCAGTTTCCTGTTCTTTTAGCGTTTAATCAATTTCACTAATAACACAGTTAGACATGTTTGTTTATATTATGAATTCTTATGAATTACACATTTTACAGATTATTTCTATGCATGAGGTGAAATTGATGTGATTATCGTGCGTTACACGGTTTTTTGGATAGGTCTTATCCCACCTCAACTAGCCTAATAAACTTCTAGTGTCAGCGAATCCGATAAGCCTTCTCTGGCAATGATCCTCCAGATCATGGAGTAGGTTGATTTTAAAACACTTCTTCTCTACTTATGAAATTTGCTAAACATTGATTTACAGTGCTCCCTTTGAAGATCCCCAGTGTAGGTCATTTGTTTATTCTTGCATGTCTTTGAAACATTTGGAGCTATTTGTGTGCTTTCTCTTCAATTATTTACCTTTTAATGCGTACTGGCCCCTATTTTATTTAACTCCGCCTATTGACCTGACTTTCCTCAGCAATTTTGGCGCTTGTGGCGGTCATCTGTTCATACGCGTCTACGACACCTCACGTCACAGAATCGTTTCGCTTTTTCCGTCTAAATGCCTTAACATATTTATTATTATTATCACTATTATTGTTATTATTGCAATGATATTAATATTTATTATGATTTCACCACGGACCTCCCTTTTTGATAGATCCCGCTCAGTTATTAGCGAGTGCACTTGCTGAGCCGTGGAACGTTTCAACAGACTGGAAAAATTCAGAATCGTCTTCGAGAAGGTCGTACAAGCATCGCATCCACTCCGGAAAGCATTCAGAATATCTGTTGCCAGATTCACGGAATTCCGGAACGTTCGATGCTCAAGATCTTTTGGGAAGCTTTGACTTTAGTGACAGAGCGTGCGTAAAATCACTCGGGAAGCTTTGACATAGCTAATAGAGCTCCGAGGAAAAAAACGGCTTTTAGTGACTCGCCGGATAATTTGTTTGAGAGCCCTGACTCGTTTAACGAAGTGATGGAGAAAAGCAAACTACGGTTTAACAACTCTATAATCGCCATATCCGACTTCAACTTTCAAAAAGGGTCAGCAGATGTCCCCAGTAGTAAAAACCATTTGCCGCAGGATATTCCGGTCTCTGTCATGGTCTGAGCAGGCATTTTTGCCACCGGAAAAGCGCCGTTGATTTTGTCAATAGAAACGTCTTACAGGTCGTACTGAAGTCTGTGTCCTATGGTTTTGGCGACTCCTGACATCTGCGGACTTTGCTTGCAAAGTTGACGTCGATTTTGGCGATCTTAGAGTGTTCCAAGTGCAAACGTCTTGTCACCCGTAAAAATCACTTTCAGAAAACGAGCACCAGCTGTCGAAAAAATTGTTTGGAGACCTTCTGAAAGCCGTTCTCATTTCATCTCTTTGTCCTGAAAGTGAACACGAGCAATTTTATAGTTGAGGAACTTCAGGATTCTTTTGACAGTGTTTTGGACACTCCACTCGCTATGTTCGAGTTTCTTGGCCGTTCTGCTCATCGAAAGCTCCATAATTCGGTAAACTTGGCAGCGAATCTTTTGATTGTTTTTCGTAGTAAACCAGGTAGCTGGGCGAGCTTTTCGAAGACTGCGCTCAATCCCTTTTGTCGGTTTAAAACATTTCGGTGTT
The DNA here is from genome assembly GCA_019055375.1 of Parelaphostrongylus tenuis. Classification (NCBI taxonomy): domain Eukaryota; kingdom Metazoa; phylum Nematoda; class Chromadorea; order Rhabditida; family Metastrongylidae; genus Parelaphostrongylus; species Parelaphostrongylus tenuis. The sequence continues at coordinate 131,715 of JAHQIW010001743.1, read as the reverse complement.
CTTTAAACACTTGCTGATTTGAAAAAAGTTATTTTCACAGTGTGTGCCGTTTTGATTCCCGCCTTGTCCAAGTCGGCTAATATTGTTATAAGTTCATTTTCGCGATCTTTACGTTAAGCACAACTGAAAGTAGACGATTCTATGAAATACATAATAGACTAAAATTAAACAAGGAATTCAGCAAAATTATCAGAACTTATAGAAAAAGGTAATATCAGTGATAATTAACAAACAACATAAAGATATCACAACTTTTCTCGCATCCTAAATATATATATATATATATATATATATATCAGAATTTGAAACATTGCTATATAAGGTGGTATAGGACTTTTGTATGAGAGAACTAAATAACCTGCAAAGTTTGTACATATAAAGTTATTGAGATTTGGAGCATAAAGAGAATTGCATTGAAATGTGATATGAATGTTCGTTCGAAGCTTAATCGCTGACTCTCAAGCTGTTTTCAATGTTGCAGATATGCTTCTTTTCCAATCGCATTATGTTACACATCTCAGCCTGACTCGAGCACATAGAACTACGGGTCGACGATGGCCATGTGTATTTTGAATGCATTAGGACATGGCTGTTACACAAATTAACTGCTGAGGTAGATAGATATTCTCCAGCAACCTCTGTAGAAGTCTATACTTTTCTCAACACTAAAGCATTCACAGCTTCTCCGATCTGCTGTGATGAGAGGTGCTCAGTTCAACGTGAACACAGCAGTTCCAAAACCGTGACCACCAACACGACGGCGGCCTACTCTTCTAAGTCCGCTGTCGCTGAAACAGTTGGGGCAATGCACACTACCATTGATACTATTTGCCACAATTGCAGACTCATGGCAGCATGCATGAGCCAGTTTGTCTCCTATATAACGTCATCGGCCTTACAACCGAATTCGATAGCCACTGCTGCAGTGTATAGTCTACTGCAATGTGTGTCTGGCGCGAGAATTTCAGAAGCCTTTCTTCCCATTCCATGTATTCATCAGAGCATGTTACTCAGTGATAACCCATTAACTGCAAAACTTCTGGTGCACAGTGGGACCATCGACCGATGCAACAAAGGGGTGAGTCGCTTTGTTGTTTATAAGCTGTCATGATTTTCAACGGCGTTGTACAAAAGATCGAAATAGGCAAAAGTCTTCAAACTACTGATCAATGCTCACTGTTTTAGGCATAGTTCTGAACGGATTGGATATTGACTTTGAAAATGCGTAAATGAGGAGAATGCGAAGTTGAATCCATCTTATCTAAGAAAGTTCTGCAAATAATCTCCCTATGTTACAAACCGTACGAAAAGTGAGCACAAAATGCTCTGTGGACAATCGACTTGAATCATCGGCTCTGAGGAAGACGAAGGCTGCGAAACTTGACTAAATAGATTCACTTTTTGTCAGCCTCCTGCTGTTGTCTTAATCTACAAAGGTCACAAAGTGCTATAGTTGTGATAGAATTTTTTTTCTCAGATTGTTTTCTGTGCAAACATAAACAGTGCTTCGTATAAATGATAAATGTTCAGTTCCAGTTATAAAGTTCATATTATAGTGATATGGCTAAGTTAGTATCCCGACTTAGTGAATGAATCAGTACCTTTGAATCATATTATATTTTAAGTCTAGCTATTTATCGAAAAAAGGAAAAAAGCAGTATAATTTTCAAAAAATTATAGTGGTGCATGTGGCTTCTAGATGACTTGTTGCCTTGCTCCCTAGGGAATCGCTAGAAATTCAAATCTTTTTATCTAATTGTTTTGACAAATCCTTCTTCTGTTCTGAATACACGACACCTCTCCCAAGTGGACACTCGTGCTTGTGGGAGTATAGCGATTCTGTTACCACAGTCCACACATAATTTCTGCGAGCGACTCCGTAACCCACGTATTATGCGTTTATTGGTGTTGCCGACTGTCCACTGTTGATTGGATATGAAAAGTAGCTAATTGTTCTCGTCATTTTTCATAAAATCAATGTGCTTATACTTCCTCAATTCCTCTACGAAGAAGACACTCGCCACTATTCGTGCTATCACGTCGCCATTAGTTCAACATCCCCTCAGTGGATCAAACAGGATCATATTGTTTCGAGTATTTTCTTGAGACCACGCTCTTATTTCAATATGCCTGATAATTAATTTTGAGGGACCGGCTGAGACGAAAGTGTGTGTACAACCAACGAGGCTGGTAAAGCCTAAACAGAATTTATATTTCACACACACGTAATTCTCGCACGACAAAGCTCTTTTCTCATATTAGAGCCATTCGATAGCGTGAGTCTGTACGAATCCACCACTATTGACTGATAAAACCAATTTGAGATTCAGCTTCAAACACGTCGTGCATTGCTTGTTGATTAGGGTGTCTAAGTGACCGTGGATCGATACACGTTTAATCAATCTCGCTGGCGCGATTCACATGTGGAGTGCAATCTTTGTTATTGAATATAAAATTATTCCGCTCTGACAAAAAAATCTTGATAAAACATGTGACTATGAGACCTAAAAATTCTTTCTACATTCGTGTGATTCTCGTATTTAACTTAGCCCTTTCCTCTTTTGGTAGCATGTGTATTTGGCCAATATGGGATGAAGATGAAAGTTCAGGCACTAAAACGATAGAAAAAAGTTTCTCCTTTAATTTTAAAACGTAGAAATATTGGGGGAACAGGGATATAATTTTATACAAATAACGAAAATCGGCGCCATAATGCGCCGTGTGCGTGAAAAATGACATTATTTTTATTTCTACACCTTTGTTAAAATGCCTTTTTGAAAATCAGTCACATTTTTGAAACCTCGGAGATTTGCGCTATCAATCGATTACTAGCAGTTTAAGAGAGAACTGTGTCCTACGAAAAATAAGCGAGATAATGGGTGACGGGTGGCAATTTTTCCCTGCTAGGATGTATATGAGCACTACCTGAGAAATCGAGTATATTTCTAAATTTTCCGAGATTTGTAGTATTTTATAGCTAGTAACACTTTGACAAAAGAGCTTTGTTGAGCGATATATGAGCGCGATAATGCTTTGTACGTGCGCATCATAATTTTATTCCGAGTGCTACAACGCTTTAGGAATGCTCTACTGCAATATCAAGTACATTTTGGATTCTCCAAGATTTAAGCTATTGATTGTTTTCCAGCAGTCTAGTGAAAACTCCTTGCCCAGCAATGACAACCAGCAATGAGGTCTCTTCAGTAGTGCCTGACCGATAACATAAGTACTTGTTTCTCTTTCTAGTGCAGGAAACTATCTATTGCTCATATCCTAATCAAGATCTTTTCGTTTCAATGAAACTTTTTTACGTGCTTCCATTTGAGAATTTCGGCCATTCAAATATAAGAGCAAAAATGAAAGAGTAGTTTTGCGTGAAATATGGATATAGGGAAAGATAAAAAAGGAGATTTAGCTCGAAATGGCCTTCTACATCTTGTCGATAGTTTTCATGCTTCTTACTTTGTATCCATTTTTTTAACATATTTTTTCAGCCTTTCATGAGGTCTTTTGTGGAGACTTATGTAGTGGAACGCACGTGTTTCGGTTTTGCAGCCTCGTCAGTTCCATCGTGCCTTTCGTCTGAGCCAATCAATTTTGGGCGAGAACCCCCTTACTTAGAGGAATCGTTGACGATCATGATACACTGCTGCGTATAAAGTGAACAATCATTTCATAAACGGGAGAAAAACCATTTTCACACGTAGTTTTTCTCCAAATCGAATACGCTGCTAAGAAATGAAGATTTTTATGCTAAGCCTGGCTTCTATAAAAGCTTTCTTAGTTCGTTCTACAAATGTATTGATTACTTACGCCTTCGCTGTTCGTTGTTTCAACTTCACCCTGTTTTTCTTAGCACTCAGAAACTTTTGATTTTTTCTTCTTTAGAACTATTTTGAGTGAAAAGAACGCACAAATTTCGCGAAACTTCATCGTTCAAGAGTACAGCTAGATCCTTGAAAAACAACGCGCTCTAAAGCATCTTTTTTTCTAAATCTTCTCGACCCTTCGTATGTGTGTAGCTCTAAAACAAATATTGCACAATATAAGGATTCCAAAAGGGGCTAGGCTAGACATTTGGGCGAAAAAGAGAAATTTTGAAAAAAGAGACTAGCGAATTTTGCTCGTCTTGGTTATAGCTAAAGGAATTGGCTAAGCCCGTGACTCCAGCATGCTGCTTCGAAGCCATTTCATGTACTTTGACCACTGACTCCGAAGCTCCGGAAGTCTCTAAAAGCGAAATAGTAATCACCTGTATCACCTGTCGTTTCGTTCATCGTCAAGTGACTCAAGCGAGCACCAGCAGCACCTCCATTTTTACACATCGCGTACAAGAGTAGCTAAGTGGGACCTCTTCTCTCTAGCGATTCTGAGCATCATATATTTCTTCTAGTCTTTTCGTGAAGAAATCGGCCCGTCGGGTCGGTGGTCTTCCTGTAGAGCGCTTGATATCCCGAGAAATCTAGTCGCTAACGGCTTTCGTCCATCGGTTGTCGTTGAAGCGCATCACGTGTCCAGCTCACCTTATTTTCGATATCCTAACGTGTAGAACGGCGTCTTTGATCTCCTATCGCTAGCGGTCCTAACTTCGGATTTTCTCTCATTTACGAAATGACTGAATACTTCTAGCATCGCCCTTTGGACTGCGCGTTCGGCAACGCCAAGCGATCGTTCACCTGCTTACGTAGCGACTAGGTTTCTGCTGCATACGTTAGGGAGGGATTATTGTCGAGTCGAAAAGGTGGGCACGGAGTCGGATGTTCTTGGTTCTCTTCACTACATCCTCTGCTTTTAAACGTTCCCCGAGCCGCTCGTTTCCTCCTGCTCAACTCTGCAGCTAGGTCGTTCATCATGTTGATTTCACGTTCTAGATAGACGTAACTGAAGCACTCGAAAATGTTTGCTTCGTTGGGCGTAAATGTGGCATTCGAAACACGTGTGTTTTCACAAACATCGTTTTCGCCAGATTAAAGTGAAGGCCAATCTTTCCACAGGCGTTGTCGAAATCGGGTCAACATTTCTTATGCTTGGGAATGCTTGGTGTTATAAGGACGATATCATCAGCGAAGCGAGGATGGCTTAACTCTCTACCGTAAATGTTTAATCCCATATCATACTATTCTAGTTTTCGCATGACATTATAGAGGGTGGCAGCGAATAATTTTGGCGAAACTGCATCGCCTTGTAGAGGCCCCCTTCTTACTTCAATGGTAATATTGTTGTAAAATGGCAACAGTTTGGTCGTGAAATCTTTATATAGTTCACGAAGGATTGTTACGGATTAAGTAAGGACATCCTGGCTGCTTAGAGTCTCTATAACCGCTTCTGTTTTCACTGAATTAATAAAGGCTTTTTGAGAACAATGAAAGTGACACAGAGCGATATTCCGTACTTTCGTGAAACTTTAAGTCTTATAGTCGTGTGGATGTAATCTATAGTACTAAATCCTTATCGAAACCCTGCTGGTTCGTATGTATGCTTTTCGTACAGTGTTCTGCGAATCCTGCTAAGGATGACACAAGTGAAGAGTATATAGAGAAGGGAGAATAAGCAGACTGGGCGATAATTGCCAATGTCGTGATGGTCTCCCTTTTTGAACAACAATACGGTCTTGCCTGTTTTCCATTGAATGGAAATCTTGCATTCTGCCAGGTGGCGAGTGAAGAGTCGAGCCAGTGTGTTGTTGAGAACTAGTTCTTCAGGTGTTCTGGTCTTATTTTGCCCGGACCAGGCCTTGTTCCGTTCTTCACTAAAGATATAGCATGTCGGATTTCAGAAGAATGGACCGGTGGAGGACTGATTCGCACTCTTTCAATTTATACGACAGTAAGAGGACGTGCTTAGCCAAGAGATCAGAGTAGTACTGGTGTATCATTTTCTCCTTTGCCCTTTTGGAAGCTGTAAATGACCCATCAGGACGCCGGAGTGCAATCATCTTGGTCTTGTGATTGGCGAAGCCTCTTTGGGCTTTGCTAATGCTCTTTCCAGCTTCTGCAGCTTCTGCCATGACTGCTGCTCGTCTCTCTTTGAGGTCTTCTTTTATTGTTTCCTTGCACCTTTTCGGAAGTTCGGACGTGATGGTTCGGTTGCCTTTACCTCGTACGATTCCACGTTGATATATCAGCTACAGTGTCTGCGGAGACAAGAGCTTCTTCGTGGCTTTAGGACTCTCGGCTTTCATAGCGTTAACGTGAAGATATTCAACCAGTCGATCGTATTCTTCGTCGATGTTGTCGGTAATGGTATCTTTCCAAGGCCGACTAAGGATTTGAATACATCCCAATTTATGGTAGTTCTGGGACTTCGTTGTTTGAGTTTAGGGCTTTCTGTCCTTTCAGCGAAAAACGGGGCGTTGCGCGAAGGAGGCTATGGTTTGGTTCTATGTAGAACGTAGGAACAACAGCGACACCGGTCGCTTTACTAGAATGTCGTCTATTTCGTTATGGCTCTTTCCATTTTGAGACTCCCACGTCCACCACTGAGAAAGTGGTTTTTGGAATTGTGAGATGCCGTGGATGGTTTGAGTAGCCATGATAAACTCAGAAAGCCACTGACCTTGATCATGTCATTCTAGTCCGTGGATCTCTGTGCGGCGATCCTTTAGAGCTTTTGTGGGTTAAATTTTTCAAGAAACAGTTCTTATGCGGTGTCATAAACAGCGTAAAAAGAGTGGCGCCTTCTCGGCACAGCCAGGCTGATGACGTCTTCCGTTATCCTCTTGCTTGAATAGGTAGAACCTCTACAATAGATTCGTGAGCAAGTGTTCTTGCATTGTGTGTACAGATCGCCATTTTAGTCTGCTTCCATTCTGGCATCCCAGTGCGGTCCTGAGATTTTAGCAGCCTTTCCGCACTCGTCCTACCTCTCCTTTCAGTGAAAAGCGGGGCGTTGCGCGAAGGAGGCGATGGCTTGATTTCATGTAGAACTTAGGAACAACAATGATATCGGTCAGGTAAAGCCTTTGACTCGCCTAGAAGTAGTCTACTTCGTTATAAAACTCTTCATTTAAAGGGTCCCACGTGCACCACTAAGAAGGAGGTTTTTGGAATTGCGAAATTCCATGGATGGTTTGAGTCGTCATGATAAACTCAAAAATCCTCTCACCTTATTCATTCCATTCTAGTCCGTGGGTCTCTATGTGACGTTCTTCAGAAGTTCTTCCGGATTCAATTTTCGCTTTAAAATCTCCGACAATGGCCTTGAAGAATGTATGATCTCTTTTGAAGAATTTTTCGAGGTTTATATAGAACGCTTCGATTTCATCTTCGTCATAGCCTGATGTTGGTGCTTAAGCAACGAAGATGGTCAGAGCCGGCAAAGAAGAACATTATTTCAAACGCAATCGTCCAATACGGTTTGTTAGTTGTTCAAATGAATTGATATTCACAGTCAAATTCGATTTGACGAGGACGCCAACGCCGCCGGCACCTTTGCTTTCGCATTTTCCAAGGAGCAGCTCTTCTCCGGTGTCATAAACAGCATGAAAAGTGTGACGTCTTCTCGTCTTAGAAAGGCCAATGACGTCGTACCTTATCTTCCTTGCTCGAACTAATAGATCCTCTACAACGGAATCGTGAGCAAATGTTCTTGCATTGTATGTACAGATCGTCATTTTAGTTTTGGCATCCTTGTTTAGCGTTAAGATTTTAACAGCCTTTTCGCATTCGTTCTACCCAGCGCTACTGTACTGGGGCTCTTTCGGGGTCAAGGAAATGAGATCGATATTTGTTGTTGTTTCTAGCATTTTGATTCCCAACGTATAGCTTGCTAGGCTGTAAACGTGGGGGTGGGTACTCACGAGTAGCATGCCAGCCTCTCTCGAAGCAGCGGGAAGAGCTTACTTGCTGTAGTCGACTCCTAACCTCCTCCCATGCACTTCCAAGTCGCTTGAATGCAGGCTTTTGGCCGATGTGACTCGAAGAATTAGAGTTTTGTCAAATCGGCCCTGCAAGCTCATTTCCTGACTCCACCTGCGTCTCTGGGAAGCACACAGTCGCTTTGGCTCGCGTTTATTCCCCTATTCCACAAATGGGGGAGCGCCACGTGCCCTCGCTAATAACCGAGCGGGATCCATCAAAGAGGGAGGTCCGCGGTGAAATCATAATAAATATTAATATCATTGTAATAATAACAATAATAGTGATAATAATAATAAATATGTTAAGGCATTTAGACGGAAAAAGCGAAACGATTCTGTGACGTGAGGTGTCGTAGACGCGTATGAACAGATGACCGCCACAAGCGCCAAAATTGACGAGGAAAGTCAGGTCATAGGCGAAGATAAATAAAATACGGGCCATACGCAATAAAAGGTAAGTGATTGAAGAAAAAGCACACAAGCAGCTCCAAATGTTTCAAAGACATGCAAGAATAAACAAATGACCTACACTGGGATCTTCAAAGAGAGCACTGTAAATCAATGTTTAGCAAATTTCATACGTAGAGAAGGGGTGTTTTAAAAGCAATCTACTCCGTGATCTGGAGAATCATTGCCAGAGAAGGCTCATCGGATTCGCTGACACTAGAAATTTATTAGGCTAGTTGAGGTGGGGTAAGACCTATCCAAAAAACCGTGTAACGCACGATAATCACATCAATTTCACCTCATGCATCGAAGTAATCTGTAAAATGTGTAACTCATAAGAATTCATGATATAAACAAACTTGTCTAACTGTGTTATCAGTGAAATTGATTAAACGCTAAAAGAACAGGAAACTGATGTAATATATTGAATTTCGACTGGCGTAGGCCTAGAAATCGTCACTATAGAGAATTTGGCATTGAGGGTATTGAAAATATAGTTTTATGGAATACAATTCCATAGTTTCCTTATCAAATTGTCACCTCAGCGAAACAAAAAAAATCTCCTTGTGATTGAATTTAGTGCTCATATATGAGAGTTCCATTTGCATGTACATCTATAGTTCAGGAAAAAATTCGGAATCATGAATGTGTTCAACGACGGCCCCAGAAAGTGGTATTTGGTCTTCGCTAGGGAGTCTCCAACTTCCTATTGAAAGCAGTCTTCAGCATAGGTGGATCAAAGTTGGGTCTTCTCATACAAGTACAGTGCAAATGCTCTGGAGAGATGAAGGCTTGAATAGTACTAAAGAAGTTTCATGCAAGCGCTCTGCGCTAATCCGCAGGCACGATTCCTATGTGATACGCAATTTTTGTTAATGAATTTGAGAATTTTCTACGCTTAGATCAAGAAAGCGAAAGAAAACACATGATCCTGATGCCTACACGCTTACCCTACACAATTTCATGCTTTTCGCGCTTGAGTTTTGGGCGATTAGACAAACTTAGCTTTAACATTAGTGACGGGTTTCGTAATATGAGACGGAACTCAAACGCCTAAGCGCAACAACGATAGGGCAAGGTTTATTCTATAATTCCAACACTGAAAAACTCAAATTCTTTAAGTAAGAGTAAGAGTAAAGTAAGAGTGCTTCACAAAACGAGCGTCGTTGGTGTAGCGGTTAGCATACGCTCCCGAAAAGGGTGTGATCTGGGTTCAAATCCCGGCTGACGCAAACGCTTTTGCACAGCACTCCACATTTTTGGGTATACTTAAAATTTTTTCCAAATAAATAACGAAAATCTCCACAATAATGCGCGACTGTGTGAAACACAACATTATTTTGAATACTGCCGCGCTATAAGTAGATCTTTGTTGATAAAAATTACATTTCTTAGTTTCCCAAGATTTAAGCTTCTCAGTAATCAGTAATAGTCTAATGGAAAGTCTTTGTCTGGCAAAAATATTTTTTTAAAAAACTCCTGCCCTTAACGGAAATGGTCCCTGTGGTCTACTTTGTACCATCTTGATCGTCACGATAAACCTAGGAAGCCTCTCACTCTAATTTTTTTAAAATTTAATCTATGGCTCTTGATGTGACGTGATTCAAGCGTCGTTGGCTCGATTTCAGAGTTCAAACCGCGATTGATGATTCTGAATAAGGTTTGGATCCCACGGCATAGATCTGAATTTTTGCCGGAAGCTTCGACCTCTCCTTCGCCATAATTTGGCATGCCTGAGGAGGCGACATGAACTGTTAAATTTAATTGAAAGCTTGGATGGGTGGATGGTTCACCTCTACGAATTTTGTTCCAAGGCACATTTTCCATTCGTCTCTTCTTCTCGCGACTGTCGCCCCTGGTGGAGGTTTGATTCGAGCATGGCGACTGACGCGAGTTCCATACCGTGATCTGTGAAATATCGGCAGCTGCGAGTTTAGTTGATTGGTTCATCTAACGAGCACATTCAGCCAACGTGTACTTGTTCGTCTTTTGGGATGAGCGTATTGCGTGGAATCCAATCTATAGTTCAATTCGTCCATCTGTCACCTGATTTCTTACTGATATGACCCACCTATCAGTGTTCGCTGTCAATGTGAATTCTTGTGGATTGCGAAGAAACGATAATTTCTGAGATCTGAGTTGCGCAAACCGGAAACGTGTTGCGAGTGCCGCTATCTATCGCATAACAGACCGCTGGGAGGACTGTCGAATCAAAAAGATGAGAGCGGACTTTGAGGTCTGATATCTGGTCAGTGGCCTTTGAGACGCCCAGAAATGTGGCATACGTTGCTCTAATTCTTCTGTCAAGTTCTTCCTTCAGTTGTCGAAGTCGTCATAACTTCTTTTCCTCAGCCTTACTTATTCGATAGGGATCATTATAATTTTGAAATATTCGGTGTGCGTGCGTAACCCAACTAGCGCTTAACAAGGGTGACAGCGCAGTAGACCTTTCCGAAGAGGCATGAAATTTCAAATCAAATCGCGGATAATCACACATTAAAACTAGTCTCACTTTTCTCTTTCATGTAAGTCCAACACAAATTCTTATGCTCATTTCTGTGGAAACCTTCTTTAGATCAGAACCCCAGTTAGTTTCCGCTTTTTGTGTATATATTATTTCACCTGGAACGTCTTTCGCATATACCGTGCGGATAACATTTATGTCAATCAATTCGTTCCCTCGTATCCATCATCCATATAGGTAATCTAACTTTTTTCATGTGATTTCACCTGCTCCTTGAGTATTCCCGACCTCGTTTAGAATGTTTTTGAATGTTGGTAAAGTCGATTTCCTCCGAAATCATGGAATAGCCGGAACAGAGAGTTTCCCGGTCAAAATGCAGTGAGCTTATATCCCAGAGAGCTCTAGCATTATCTGTCAGATATTGAAAGGAAGAGATGATTAGTGGCTTGTGTCAAAACAGTACCGTTTTCGTGATGTTAGGCATCACCACCATTGCATTGCGCTGTCTGCCGTCTCACAACAAACTTCACTAATCAAAATGAAATCCATTGCACTCTACAAATTATTGGCAAATCCTACATTCAATCAAACTTTTGCGAACGATGAGGGTCGATATGACCTTCAATTGGGCGCGCCGTTCGGACGAACCACGGGAGGGAACGGTGCGTGCTCCAATACCAATTCGGGTCAACAAAACTCTTAGAGGAAAAGGTATCAATGTGACAAGACTCCTTTATGAAAAATTCTGGCGAGATTAACGCTAATGCCTCACAAAATCTCTTCTTTTTCCAATGAAAAAACCATACAGTTGCTCGAGAAGGATTACATTCAGAGCTGTTGTTGGGCATTTTCTAATATCTTCTTGACGAAATTTGACTCTAATACTAAGCTTATTATTTGATAATAATTCAACGACAATACGTTCTAGTGACTGAACTAGAAGATGACGTTTTGCAATTCGCACTTCAATTTTTTCTAATTGGAAGAGGATTTTTTGGGATGATATAGTTAAATTTTAGTTCTTATAGGCTCTTATGTTAAAAATAACCTAAATTATCATTGAAAAAGCGCTTATGGACGTATTTATAGAAGGAATGACGCTCAAGTGTCTTGACAATCCCCACTTTTGAAAATAATATCGGTCGCATTCAATCGTATTTCAAGGATTGTGCTCGTGAGCCTTTGCTTTTTTTTTACCAAGAACCTATTCCACTAGATTACCAGTATTTATTCAATAGAAGAAATTAGGTAAACTTGAATGGTGTGTTCTGTTTCTCAAATGGCTTGTTTTTGCTCTATAACAGTCGGAATAAAATCTTGTTACACATTTAAGAATTACTAATCGGATAAAGTTTTTCCTATAAACAATTAGTAACCATTCGATAGTGCAGATCTCAGCAATTTTATGAACCTAGTTTGTTTTTAGTGAGGACCCCAAGTGAGCTGTTGTAGTCAGAAGAAGATTAGGTTTCGCACTCCAACGGGTGGAATCTCGCGAAAATGTCATCAAGTCACCGTGCCTTGAGCAACACATCAACTAACTCCAAACGTAATCTTCTTTCTACTGCTACAGTACAATGATGAGTTTTTTCGAGAGCAAAGTTATTGTGGAAATTGTCGAGATGTCAGCTATCGAAGAATTATTAGAAGTCCAACGGAAAAGCTAACTTCAGTGGGAGATGCCTGAGAGTAAAGATATTTGATTTTTGATGGTTAGAGCGCATTTAAAAGAGCCATTTTAAGAATGAAGCATACAACCAAAATTTGCAAGATTTAGTTTATTGAATGGTTAATGTAACTCCGATAAAAATCAGGAATGCGTTTTTCCTAAGAGGTCAAACCAGGATGCGGGCAATGAAAACATCTAAGTTTGCGAAATCTAATCATCTTTTGTTAGGTTACAACACTCTGAGAAGTCTCTATCAAATGAAGTGCACGTTGCAATTGCTAAGATTTTCCCTGTTTGATTATTATTAGCTACTTATAAAAATATCTTTATCTGGCGAGAAATGCTTGAAGTGTGATAGAAAGACTCTTGTTCGAGTGTTAAAACGAAGGAAAACAAGCCATTTAGAAAATAAAATGCACACGTTCAAACTCACTCGACTTCAGCTATCGAAAGAATGCTAAAACGCAGTTCTATAAATCTCCACCAAAGGGCCCAAACAGGGTGTAGAGAACGGATAAGAACTTTGCCCTCCATCTCTTCCTCCCATATCATAGCTATGAATAGAGAATTCGAGCGAATTTATGAACTGATCTGCGAAATGGGAATTTGAACTGCACTAATAATCAAGAAAAAATACATAAAGAATAATTGATGCTGTGGTATCACATGCATTCTTTAATCCGACTGTGAATCAAAGATAGCTGTAAATTTTTCTTCATTTCACTGTTACTTTACACAGCCCGTCATCATATTTTGCTCTGCGCCTTATAGTCGCCCTAATATTTGAAATGCAGATCTCGACTTGCGTACTGTTTTGGCTACTGCATGAGGATCTCGTCATCCTTGTAAATGTCATAGAATGCTGCTCGTGTTAAATCTCTTCACAAACTCGAAGACAGCCCAGCTAAGGCGGGCCTATGTGATTACAAGAAAGCGTTGGGGGAGAAATTTAAACCGAAACCATACTCTCGTTAGCTTGTATCATAATGATGACTCAGGACATCGACCCTAGGATAGGTAAGGCTTCAAAAAAAAAAAAACTAAAATTGAATCAAAATGGCAGGAAAAGTACTTGACACCCTATTATGGAGACATATTACAGCTTCTCGGATTTTTGAAAGAGATGGAATTCTTGAAAGAGCCAGGCACACCAAAATGTGCTTATATCTGATGGACTCATGTTGAACTTGCGCTGGGCGCATTCACCTGATCGATTAGAATTTGTGCAAGCGTGGTAATAATAACAAGTGCGCGACCATCGAAATTGCCTTGTCGGGAAAATTTTCATCTGCACCAGCTTTCAAACCATGCTCTAATAGGCTTTACCGATTGTTAGCAGGTCAGAGACTATATTTGCTTTGCATTGCACTCAGAATTGACCCCAATGTACATAGTCTAAAATGCACATTCGACTAGCGGAGGCTCTACTGAGGTCAATAAAATTCGTACTAGCAACTGGATTTGCACATTTTAATGTCTATAAAACATCTTCTCTCCTAACGTGACAGATGCAATATCTGTTGTAGAAGAACTGTACTATTCATTTATTGCGGAAACCGCCGCAAAAACAACATGTACGCCACGAAAACAAAGAAGGCATATTATTGAATACATCAGACTGCAGAAGCACTAATATGTCAATTGCAACGTTTTGCTTTTCCTGCAAAAAAGAAGTATTAAAGCATACTTCCAGTTGAGTTCCTATGAAAAATAGACGAACTCGTAAATTCGAAGAAAGTATGGAATTGTTTAACATGGAATCATTGATGGCGCTGACGATGGTATCGCTATATTGACGATCCTCTTCCGAGATAATCGCTCGTCGTATATTATTTGAGTCAGACTAAGTTTGAAATAGATTCTAACACAGATGATGACTCGCTATTTATGGAAATATTGGCAAATGTTGGTAACAATTTGGTTTTCAGCATTACTTCTGAGGCGGGTCGCTCCATATCAGCATTTGAAAAACCAGAGTTCCGAAAAAAGTTCAACTTCTTTCCTGTACGACGTCTACTACACCTTACACATTCAATTCGCTTCATACAGATGGCCGTTACGCAAAAAAATACTTCAATTATGCAGAAGGTACGACGAGCACACTGGGTCAGAGGTGCTCAGAAGGTCACACATGGTCTATGGGTCGAGCACGGCAGCACCAATCATCCTTTCGCGTCAGCAGATTGGTAGAAGACTTCTTTGCTAAGACAGCAACACCTATTTGATATATATATATATATATATATATATATATATATATAACCAATATGGCTGAGTGATATGCACAATCTTGAACGTCGGACGGGATTCGAACCTTCGCTTCTTCCTTTCCGTGGCATGTTCTAACAATTGCACTACCGACGCTCGCTTTGCCATCACCTTTATAGAATTCTTTCCAAAGGTATGTTATTTTCTCTCGTCATAAATTGTCTCTAACACATGAAGATTCACTGTACAAGTACCAATAAATCTGCAACGAAGTGCACGCGACGGGCAACTACTGAAAGTGTGAACGTGATCTTTTTTCCGTTCCTACAACTCTCTAAAAGATCGCTTAAACAAGACAGATTGATTTTCGAGGTTGTCATTTTCAAACTATCACAACAACTGAAACTTCAGTTAAGAGCGGAGCATAAACGATATAGGAGCATACAAAATATTCCGAAGGCCAAACGGAATTCCTGTTTATTGATGCTACAGCCTAGAAAGAAGCTTTGTTTATAAATCAAGTTTGCTATCAAAATTGCTGCTTCTCAAGTTAGCGAATGACTACTGTATCAATAGTGTAAATAGTTTATCTGCTTGAAAAGTATAGCAAACGAATGCAAAATACTCTACACACTCTAAAAAGAAGCGTAGTTTTCTCTTCATTCCCACAGCTTACTAGGAAGACGTCCTCGAAAAACAAGCATAGAACAGCAATTTTTTCACGCTGTTGCACAACTATTAAAAATTTAGTAAGAAATCTGTGTTTGACGAGAAAACAGAAGAAGAAGCTCGTGTACCATTCATGGTGCACGTGGTCCTAAAAAAATCAAACTACTGACAAATTAGCTGCTGTGTGGTGGGGTCCGAACAAATTCAAGTAAACATAAAACAAGAAATTAATTTTTCAAAATCGTAGTAATGTGAATAAACAGATCTAAAAAAATGGATTGTTTAGTAGCGAACTACACGAATCAACTCTACACTGTAATGCTTTCTCTAATGATTTGTGTTTGAAGTCCCTTGTTTGCTCGTATCATTCTTGAATTATCACAGCTTGGAACGGTACTTAAGCAAGAAATGTAATTCCTAGAAACTATTCATAAACTTGCCCTCGTTGCTTACGGTCGCCCTCGCAATATGTCGGCCACACTCATTTAATCCGCATTGATTAAGTTAGGCTAGCGTGGGTTCTTTTTTTTAACTTACAAAGCATATAGTTTACACCGTGATACTCAGTTATATGCTAAAAGAACATTGATTTATCTTAGACAGAACAAAAAAGAACACACAATATTGATTTCTTTTAGACAGAACAAAAACGAACGACAACAGACAGCACACTGTGCTTTCATGAACGTCAGCAGCCGAAATGTTGAGTCTCGAAATTATTGCTGGAATGGGCATGAAATCTGTATTGATCGATAGTTGTTTGGGGATATTTACATGAAAGCTTTCCGTATAGGATCTGATGAACGAAAGCTCTGTGAACGAAAATGTACATAATCTATTCGATGGAGTTGACAAACTCCTAGGCGAATATCATTAGCGAAAGGTCCATGCCCTTTTAAGATTTGTATGATGTCCAAAACTTTACACTCTTTAGGAAGTGCAAATTTCGATTCGACTCAACTGTTAGGGTGTGCTTAAGGTGACAGGCGAACCTGGATGGTTGTATCGTGCCGCACTGAGCTGTCACCACAGAGCATGCTCAAAAGATGTTACGAGCATGTCTTCAATGGCTTGAAGAATGTAAGTTCAAGATTGATTGAGAAACTATAGGTGAGGATGAGATTAGTCAAGTCAGTGGCAGTATCGTGTAGCGGTCTGACTATTAATATCAGTCATATAGATGCCATTGGTTCAATGTAAGTATTTCAATCAGTCGACCGAGAAAATCAACACTACGTCGATGTAATGACCGTCTGTAGGATACTTATTTCTTATCGTAAGATGACATCAATTTTCGATGTATCCTGCACATGAAACTTTCTCAACGAAAACGATAATAATTTCTTTTATGGTTTCTACTTGACACTCATAGTTTTTCCCGCTGAACATTGCTGAGAGAAACAGTGGCCGAGTGCTCGTGGTGCATGGAGCTATGCGGGGTCGTTCCCCACCTCCATCAATCTCCGGCAATCAATAGCAAACGTCCTACGGATAGCTCCAGCCTGGCTGCCCTTGTGGATTTTGAAGAGACGTGTTCAACTAGTTATCTACAACGATCATGAAAAAAAAACTTGCAATGAACTGAAAGCTAGAAGAATTGGGATTCGCACAATGGAAAAAGGAATGTGAAAACGGTTCAAATAAAAAAAAAAGGAAAATAGTCAAAGGCATTGATAAGCCTATCAAATTTCAGTTCTGGTACAAATTTTGGTAATCGCTCCCAACAAATGTGGTCGATTTGCGCTCGCCTTTGGTTTCATTTATAATTTTATTCTTCGTCATCTGCCTTACAAGACTTGGTATACTACTTCACTGCGTAACCACCTGTTTTGTCATCTGTATCACTTACTGTCCCTTTGATCGTTCTTGTGATACAAGCTATCTGTAGTAAGACCTCCATTACTCTTTGCAGAGTTCTTACACCCCTCAGAGGTTACCCGTTCTGAGGACTTGTTAAACATCGCATCCTTTTATTTCTAGGTTTTTCGTGAAGAATATCAAACCATCTGGAGTGGTTCGCTTTTTAGTGACATTTTAAAGTACCTAGTGCAAAACGTTTCTGCCCATTATTTTTCGTTGTAGCACATTAAGTATTCAACCCATATAGTTATTGACATTATATTGTGTAGAACGAATGGTTCGATTTTGATCGTTGACAGAAATTCAATCCTATTTCTCACTTGCAAGATATAGGATACTTTCTTACGGCTGCACACATGATAACGCCGAATAATCGTTTATCTTAGGTAGTGGTAAGGTTTGTAAAGCACACAGTAAGGCAAGAAGAATCGTAGTCCTGATGAAAGGCACGGTCTCGAGGGTTTGTTGTTTTCTTCATTTCATCTTCGACTCTTCTAAACGCTCTCCAAGCCACTCGATTTCTCCTTATCGACTTTTTAGCTAAATCGTTTATTTCGACAACATTGCCACTCAAAAATATCACTGAAGCATTTTGAGAAATACATTTTATCAAATTTTTAGACATGGCATTTGAAGACAGTCTGCTGCTCATGGTCAGTTGTGATAATTATTCGGAGACCAATCTCTCCACAAGCGCAGTCGTATGTGGTCAACTATCGTTCTGCTTGGCTAATGATTGGTGCCACAAAGAAAGGTGTCGAAAGTAAATTTGAGATAGTGCAGTTTTTAACCCTCGCTTTTGCACCGCCATTGCGTTATGATCCAATGTTTACAAAACGCTAAGGAAAGCACGTGTCGACAATCTAAGTGAAATGCAGTCACTCTACCTAACCCCACATTTTACACCAATGGAAACATCCTATAGAATATTTGTACTTCGATATGATCGCGAAATCATTGAAAGGGTTCTTCGTGCGCTAGCTACGACTCTTCAACCTTCCAGAGCTTCTATATTGTTTCTGCCTCAATTGGAGCAAAACCCTTTGTTTTTTCGATTCAGTAAAGTAGAACAAGGCTGCCTTACATACTGCCCCAATGGTTCAGCTAGTATTGTCGGCGTAGTCGATGTAGTCGATCGTAATGATTTCTTCTCGATGGAGTGCTTTCAGGTGACAAACAGCAGAAAAATTTAGGTATGATCGCAGATGTCAGAAGGTCCGTTTATGATCATTATGACTGCTTCAATGGTTTCTTATTCAATGTAAACGTTGATTTTTGACATGTGACATATAAAGAGCCGAGTAAGTACGCTGATAAGAATTCTCGGATGTGTATTCAAGTTTCAAACGAATTTCTGCGGCATAGGGACCCAATGGGTGATTCTGGCAGGCATTTAGAAAAGAAGTTTTAGTGGTGCATACTCGCTACTGGGAGATTCGCAATTCTGCTTTTAGGGACATGAGTAGCTCTTCTGGAACTGTGAGCTGCCAGTGATGGATGTTTTCGATTGACATGTTTAACTCAGACGGCCTCTCATCCTCTTTGATTCACTACAGTCAGTGGGTCTCCTAGCGATGCGCATTAGAGGCGTTTTTGGATCGAAACACAGCCTTGAATTCTCAGCGATGACGTGGAAAAATATGTGGCCTTTTCTGTAAGACTTTCAAAGTTCATTATAAAACTCTGGAGTAGGCTTGATTTCGGTACGGAAACTGCGACGATAGTCAAATTCAGTTCTAACTCGTATTTCTTCGACTGTAAAGTTAAAATCAGTTTGCTAATACCTCAGAAATTCGATGCTCATGACCGCACTCGTGTTGACGAGCTCCAGTGCCAAGGACCTCTCTATTTTCGTATGTACCAAGAAATAGTTGTTTGCTGGTGTCTTAGTTAGCTTCAGATGTTTGGCATCCTTTCGTCTTACCCAATACGATGATATCTTACCTTGCGTTTCTTGTCTGCGCTGTTAGGTCCTTTATGGAGTACTGGGATGCAAGTGATCTGGTAATTCAAGTACATATCGTCAAGTACTTTTTATTGTTCAATGACATTCTAAAGTACATAGAGCAAAACGCTGTTTTCGCAATGTTCCTGCCTCTTAGAAAAAAGTATTGTTTGTTTTTTATCAAATTCTATTAGTCACTTGATAGCTTAAGTTGCAAGTATCTCAGTGGTTCATAATGGTGCATTTTATTTTTATTAGCCTCTTTATTCTGCTGTAACAGCAAGGAAAATTTAATTCCACACTTAAGCATTTCTTGCCGAAAAAAGGTTTCCTTCAAACTTGCTTGTGCTGAACTTGTGCGATTACAGTGTTCCGCTCGCAGCCCTGATGAATGACGATGGGAATGCTACGAAATGTCGCCATGACATGGAATTGATAACGACAAAATTTCACACCAGCCTTTTTCGCTCCAAACTCCCCGTCCCTGACCTGAAAATCCCACTGGGGTAAAACCATCCAGGATTTTACGTTCTGAAGTACGGTAGCGATAAAAGACATGAAGAATGGCGCAGCTCCAGGACTTGATAACATCACCGCGGACACTCTAAGAGCTGGAGGCATAACCTAGGTGTAGTACTTGCTGCACATATAACATCCTACCTTCAGAAAGAAAAAATTCCAGACCATTGGAAGACGTCGCCCACAATCATCTTCCATAAAAAGCGTCACCGAAGAGTTTTTGTAATTATCGTCCACTTTGCTTGTTGAGTGTGCTCTACTAGCTCATTGCAAAGATTATACTTCTGCGCATATCAAGAACTTTGGATGCTATCGAATCTGCGTCACAAAAATACAGCTTTTCCATCGACCTCTGACCATACCCACTTGTAAAGAGAGGATGATACGGCATCACGAAAGCTGCTCACCGCCACGCTGCAGTGGGCAATGAAGTCACTTGATTGAGACAAAAAGGGCATTCGCGCTGATGGAAAATTCCTGTCACATCTTCGTTTTGCAGACGACATGGTTATCTTTGAAAGTACCGTTGAAGCAGAAACGATGCTAAAAGAATCAAACGAAGCAGGAAGATCGAATTATGTACTAATATGATGATAACCCAGTTCATGAAAAATCCATGGTGCAGTGGTGATCATGTCAAAATGAATGGCTCCCTGATAGCAGAAACCACTTCGTATGTGTACCTTGGGCGTTCACTGAACATGGAAAACAACATGAAGGAGGAAGTAGATAAAGGATTAGAGCTGCATGGGCCGCATTCGGGAATCTCAAAGAAGTCACCGAGCAGCTAACGTACCCAAAACTTCGTGCTCACCTTTTCGATTCAGCGGTCCTACCGGAGCTTTGCTTTGCAACTGAGACGTGGGCTGATACTTCGACCACGTCAAGACTGCTACGGGCAACTTACAGAGCGCTTGAACGGTGTGCTCTCAAATTCAATCGACGCACACAATATCTGGCCGACCTGCGTATCTCAGATCTTCGAAGTCTAACCCATCTTCGTGACCCACAGGTCTATACATCTATCGCGAAACAAGGATGGGCCGTTCATATACTGAGAAGAGCGGACGACAGATAGAAGAGAAGAACTGTAGAGTGGATTCGACGACAATGTACGCGTCTCGAAGGCGGCCACATACACGTTGGGTAGACGTGTCGCAGCTTCCGATTTTCTTAGATCACGGTATGACACACGCAGTAGTCACCATGCTCAAATTAGACCACCGTCATAGGCGATAGTCGCCCAGCAGAGAGACGATTGGAACATGTATTGGGGTCCTCACAATTAGTGAAGAGGAACCGTTTAAGTATCAACTATCAAGTATATCCTGACTGTCTGGTCACAGGCATTTTAGTTGCACTTCCGTGCAAGGTAGTACTCACGTACACAAACATGTTCACAAATGTGCGAAATATTGTGTAAGATAATGATAGACAATGAAAGGTTCTGCTTCGTTAGGAGTAACTGGTTGCATCTATGCGTTATAGAATGATTTGCGGTGGTCTTCGATGTATCAAAATAGTTCAAAAGTTCGATGTTCTATGAACCTCGACATGATTAAGTGTTATATGAAAATCAAGAAAACTTATCTGGATTAGCTGACGCGAGGTTGGTAAAATAGTCGTAGAAATTCGGCTGACGTTTCGGCGACCCGCCTTCTTCAGAGCCTGGGCGTGTGCAGTATTAGTCTATTTGAATGATTTGGATGGTCTTATTTATATGCTGCCTAGGCCAAGTCAGAAGATCAAACGAAAAAAGGGCACGAGATCTCGCGTGATGGTGACGCACTCGTCCTTCCGGTTCATTTCGGGGTTTTGGGAGTTTATCCAGATGGTTTTAGGTTTACATAAGGCACAAAAAACACAGCAACAAGGATTTTGATGTGACAGTCACAATCATTGCGCAGGAATCAAAAACATCCACGCGCAAAACTCTCGAGGCATTTTGGATAAACGCTCAAAACCCCGAAATGAACTGGAAGGACGAGTGCGTCACCATCACGCGAGATCTCGTGCCCTTTTTTCGTTTGATCTTCTGACTTGGCCTAGGCAGCATATAAATAAGACCATCCAAATCATTCAAATAGACTAATACTGCATACGCCCAGGCTCTGAAGAAGGCGGGTCGCCGAAACGTCATTCGAATTTCTACGACTAATTTACCAACCTCGCGTCAGCTAATCACGATAAGTTTTCTCGATTCTCATATATCACAATAGTGTTGCTGTCTTGCCAAAGAAATGTGGTACCAACTTCCGATCCCGGTGCGGTGAAATGGAAGGCATGATGAGTCATCGGAATAGGAGTAGACCTACGATCACCTATACATCGTAAAGCTTCTTCTGATTATTCTGCTACGTTCAACTGTAATTATGTGTACATCCTAAAACGTAAATAAATCCAGCTCTACAGAAACTAGAACTTATTCCCAGAATGAATTTGTGTCTTGAACCTGCACGAATACTCTCTCGTGTTCTCAATGTTTAATCCGCAGCACCTCACACGACCCCCATTTTTAATGTGGATACTATAAGTATGTCCCCTCAAAGCCATTTTTGAAGCTCTACAAGCCGTTCATAAAAACTTGTTTGATTTTGAGGGCTAAAGTATAGCGCGACAATCTCAAGAATTTAGTTGAAAGAGTCAAAATTATTTATCTTGCCAGATCAATACTAATGCCACTATGGCGTTGTCATTTGTGGGACTTAAGTTAATTAACTTCACGCAGAGATCAACAGTGTTGGCGACGCGGGGCGTGAATATCGTTCGGGATAGATCCTGCATTAAGAAAAGCAGAGATGGCTTATTTCAGATAAAATAAAAACAAATCATTTTTGAGAATGCCTCAACAATAGCACTTTTTTTGCTGCCTCGTAATAAAAGATTATTGGAAATGATACGTTACAAGTTTGGAAATTCAAATTTCATTACGCATAAAATTGGCAGTGCGCACCGTCAAAGTTGACATATCACCCAGAGTGATTCTTTTCAAATACATGCATGTTTGGCTTGATCAACAAATAATCAGTAAGTTTGTTCTTTCTCAATATTTCTTATAACAGCAATCACAAAAAATCGATTTCAGTGGGTTTTTCTCTAGACTGTACGAAGGAAAGCTTCCAATGGCCCTTTATGTCTATAGCATCATAATTAAAGGCCGATTAGGTTAAGCTTTGAAATTGTTTAGGCATTTGAACTGGGTTTTCTAATAATATTAATCTCCTTGATGGCAATGACACTAGCTTGTTGCGTCGATGCCTATCCCAAGAAATAACATCGGCTTTATCAAGCACGACTCGGATGGACAAGTTGTCGATTACGGAATAGAAACGATTAAGATGACTGTTTCTTAGTTCTGTGCACATCTTCCACCATACCGATTGTCAATATGGCGGACATTTTGAACGCGGCATCTCGTTGAAAGGCATATCAATAATGAAAATCATCTACATAGCGCACTTCGTCACCTGCTTTTGATCCCACATACATTCTGTGATATACGTTTCAGAAGCGAGATCACTGTACGATTTTAGGGGAATGCATACGTGGAACTGATGCGCTGTGGCGTAGAAAGACTGGTGGTAAAGCAGGCGTTGATATTGCAACTGGTTATCTTGAGCCCACGAAAGGGGTGAAATGTGGTTTACAGCACCACCTAACGCCAAAGCGTTACACATTACTCACCATTATTGAGTTTATCTGTAACACATATCAAGGCTAAAAAAAGCGGTTAATTGAAGGAATTCTTGACGATTGAAGGTGGAATAGCTCTTGAACACTGCTAAAATAACGTTTGTCTGGTTGACCGTTCCTGTTAAATTATCAGCTTAAGGGAGTGGAAGTGGTTGCTTACATTAACATAGCGATAGTGAGAAGGCGAAGCAATTTTGTACTAAACATTCGAGGTCGCCGATTCAAGAAGTTGTTAGCATCGAAGCTTTTCTTATATTCTTTGCCTTAAAATGGACATCGCTTCCATTTGAAAAAGAAAACACCGTTTGTTTTATAGCTCGATTGAAGCATTATCTCGGCTCATGTAATGTCTTAATCCTTTGCCATCGCGGATAAACAAGTCTTGTTAATTTTCACAGTTAGTAGTTTTCTTCTTCTTCATCATACTTCTAAGGAAGTTTTTGAAAACATTTGATACGAAAATATTATGAAGTAAATTCTGGAAGAAATCGTTAACTGTAGCAATGATAAGCCTAATGAAATCTTTCATTTCGAGTGTTTTCTTAAGACCACAGCTCAAATTTCAATATGCCTGATAATCATTATTTGAGCCACGCATGTCAGTGGTCTGTCAATGAGGGCTGACTTATAGAGCCCGATACACGTGTTTCGATCTTGCGATCTCGTCAGTAGGGCAGTTACCCTTTCTCGTCTTTTGCTAATCTCTGTGGGTGCTCCAGTCCCCACAATAAGAGTTAGCGACGACGTATGTTTTACACTCTATGTTCAGTGAAAAACTCACCAAACACAGAGTTTTGTACACTCGAATGCTTGGGGACTGGAGCACCCACAGAGATTAGCAAAAGACGAGAAAGGGTAACTGCCCGACTGACGAGATCGCAAGGTCGAAACACATGTATCGGGCTCTATAAGTCAGCCCTCATTGACAGAGCACTGACATGCGTGGCTCAAATAATGATTATCAGGCATATTGAAATTTGAGCTGTGGTCTTAAGAAAACACTCGAAATGAAATATTTCATTAGGCTTATCATTGCTACAGTTAACGATTTCTTCCAGAATTTACTTCATAATATTTTCGTATCAAATGTTTTTAAAAACTTCCTTAGAAGTATGATGAAGAAGAAGAAAACTACTAACTGTGAAAATTAACAAGACTTGTTTATCCGCGATGGCAAAGGATTAAGACATTAAATGAGCCGAACTTGGACGATACACAAGTCGGCTCCAAATGTGATCCTCAAGTGCTTTGTTCTTATGTTAAGCATTACGTTACGGTCTATTGTGATTATAGTAAACTTTTGTATTAAGACCACACGACAGGAAAAAAGTAAAAAGATGCATATGCAGAAGTTGAAAGCTTACTTTCTGGATACAATGGAGAACACAGCTCAGAATTTTAGTATGCTAAATATATAGAGCAGATTTTTGTGAACATCAAGTTCGCATGGCTTGATTCGATGACAAAGGCCTTTGCCAAGATTAGCTATTGGCCGGTCTTCAAGTGTCCCGCCCACACCAATCAAAAAGAAAGCGAAGTCACCAAAAAAGGCAGGCCCAGTAAGGAAACGTTTTACCAGGAGCGAAAATTACCTGAGGATACGAACCTGCTGAAAACAAAGGAATGGAAATTTTTTCTAATCTGGAATGTATGCTTATTCAATTTTTTGTATTTTTCTGTAAAATTAGTAACGGTGAGCAGAGATGAGTTGCTACATATTGATGCAGCTCAATATAGGCTATTTAGGTTAGAATCACTTATAGCTATCGCAAAATGAATACGGATTTCCAAAACGATAAGCATTGAACAAAAATTCAGCAACGTTTGGCACATTGAAACACTTTTTAATTTTTTATACGAATGATTTTTTAGCGATGAAGAGAAGAAATCATCGGTGAAGAATAACTATCAAGATTTGAAAGATACGAAGGATTGTTTTCTGCAATTAACCGATAAAATGTCCCATATCTTGAAAAATGAACGTAAAAGCACTTATAACAGGCTTGGAGAAACATATCTGCACAAAAAATCGATTTCTACCTTTTATGGTTGAAAATCACATATTATTTTTATACCTTCCATCGTGTTCTATTTATTACTGCTCATCATTATCGCACTATTCTAATTTTTTAACGCGTCCACTGTAGAAATGTCTGGTAATCATAATCTTCTGAGCTTTCATTTGGTTTTTTATGGGCATTTGTGCAATCGAATACACTATTTCGGCCCTGGCAGCCTCGCCAGCTGGGCAGGCCCTTCGTCTGTAGCCAATCCCTTCTAGGTGAAACCCAACCCCCAACCTACATGGGGTTAGGGCAGACGTACAATTTACACTTTCCATCGAATGAATATATCAATGAATGGACGATGTTGTGCATTCGATTGCCTTTGCTGGGATCGTCAAATATATCATGCTTTTCGTTTCGAGTGTTTTCTTACGCCTGCGCCGACTCCGTGTAAGGGGTTGTGTTCCCACGAGAGGACTGGCTGAAGACGAAGGGGCTGTTTGGCTGACAAGGTTTCCAGGGCCGAAACACGTGTATTGGACTGTACAAGTGCCCATAACAGACCACATGCATGACTTTAAAAAAAGTGATTATCAGGAGTATTGGAACTCGTGCGCTGTCCCAATGACTATAGAAATGTTAGCCAATTTTCATAGGTCTTCTCGTATCTTTCGTCACTAGAGCACGGACGAAGATTTCCAACGCCACGTTTAAATCGCTTCAAACCTGAGGTTATGCCCAGAATCTTTTGAGACCGGAGAGGGGCCGATTTATTGAGACTTGCTGCCACCATAGCGACTATCATCGCCAAACGCTACTGTGAGCTCCTGAGCTGTTGCGATCGGTCCCTCTCACTTCGACGTCATCTCGCTTTCATCTTTATTCAAGACAACGCATGGTTGCATATCGCCAATGGGCAGAAAGGTAGCTGAACGAACTGGAGTGGAAGTTGCTGGATCATCCGCATTGTTGTAAGTAATACCATAGAAGAGGTAACAACCTGCATTATATCCTTTCCCCCAAGACAATAGGAAAAAGTCCCCCCTGTCTGTCTTGTCCTTAATTTTTTACGTTTCCTAGTTGTCGAAGATCTATCTGCTGCTCTTCAAAAATCATTGTGTAACTTATACCAAATTAGACCTCACCTTAGCAATTTCCAAGCAAAAGCGGGTGTCGAGCGCTAAGTGTAAAACCATGATCGTACAATCGTTAGAATTCAAGCCTTAATCTGATGTTGAATCCATCGCATAATATTCCTCCAGTAAATGAAAGTTAGAAGAATATTCGATGATTAGAGATGTTACAACTTTTCCTCATGTGAATTTTTCTTTCTCATTTTCTCTATTACTACCGTCACCTTTTTTTTTTGAAGTATTCTTGAATTATTAAATTTTTTATGACTGCTCTCATTATATAGGTCAACTGTGCATTCGACCACCTTTATCGTTTCTCGATGATGTTAACGAGTAGTGTATTACTCATGGACTGATAAACGTTAATCACTTCATTCTTCATGTTCTCAGTAAATTCTCAAAAAATACACAAAGTCCAAATAATCGGTGTCATCCAATATTTTGTAACTATGTTGCCAGGATGACGTGTTACGGTGAGTCAAATGGAGCAGTATAACAGTAGATGATTTGATCGACAACATAACTTAAGTTGAGAAGAGACTCAAAACTCTTGTTTGAAGGTTCAAACGAGGATAAAGAACAACACTCAGGTGTGTTTGTCTTAAAAACGCACAGTTATATTCTTCAAAAAAAAGCACAGAGTTGACACATGGGTAAGAAGGACAAAGCGAGGGTCTTGATGGTTACGCTGCGGGCCCATTACACCTACATCAAGCTTCTGACTTTCCCCATAGACCGATAGCCTTGTGGTTAGCACGAAAATTTTCGAGCCTTGAGAGAATGAGAGTCGCAGGGCAGTAAAGTTTCTTGGGATCAAAAAAAACTAACTGTGTTAAAGACGTGAAAACCGCTTCATTTGTGTCTCGAGTTGCAATGAGATGAGATTGTACTCATTGTTTTTTATAGCATAATAGTGAAAATCGTGTCACACGCTAACAACTCCTTAATGGGACAATTTTCAAGTCGTAGTTTTAACAATGATTACGAAATAAGAATGCGTATGATATTTGTGTAAATTATATCAAATAATAAAAAATGAAAAAAGGCTATTTGATTTTTTTCTGCATTCAATAGTTTTCTTTATCTAGGACCTTATAGATAAAGGTTCAGCGTAAAAATCTAAGAACAGCGGCTTTTAATAGTGCCTATTAATGAATTTTTGAGCCACGCATGTGTTCTGTCATAGAGCAACTTATAGAGCCCGATACACGTGTTCTGACCTTGACACTCTCATTAGTTGGGCAGTACGCATCGCCTATAGCCAATTTTCTCGGAGGAACCCAGCCCCAAACTAAGAGTAGGCGACGACGACAAACATTTTACACAGCCCAGTAAGTGAAATTATCATTAAATGGAAAAAACTGTGCACTTGATTGCTCTTGACTGGTATCGTTTTAAATATCATACCTTCCATTTTGAGTGTAATCCTAAGACAACGCTCACATCTCAATATGCCTTGTAAATTTTTATCCAACCAAGGGCAGTTGAGCGTACAACACTTTCCATTCAGTGATAATTTCACTTATTGGATCATGTAGAATGTTCATCGTCGCCTACTCCTAATATGAGGTTGGGTTTCTCCGAGAGGATTGGCTAAAGGTGAAGGGTACCACCCGATTGACGAACTGTCAAGGTCAAAACAGTGCATCGGGCTTTGTAAGTTCTCCTGTAACAGGCCACATGTGGCTCAGAAATTATGATTTGGCTTTTGATGGAATTTTCACAACATAAAAGGAGGTCAAAATGGAAATACAATTACCGATACTCCTTTGTTATCTGCAATTATTATCAGTCCTTCAGAAGAAACGAGTTTTCTGTATTTTTCGGTGCTTCAGCAGTCGTTTGATAACTTGAACTTTCACAATTTTAGCATTATAATCGTTTTGTGAAATGACGCTCTCAGTGTGCTGTAGCTGCAAAGGTGAAGCTTAATCTCACGTGCTACAAGTTTCTTACTGGACAGACCTTTCTCTTAGATTTTTACTATCATTCGAAAGTTCAAATCTTGACGAATCCAATGCTGCACTTGAGTTTCAAAAGCATCTCTTATATAGTCTGTGAGAAGTTAAAGCCTTATCGACGTTGATACGTGAGAGCCATGTGCACATTTTTGCGGTGTCGCCCACTTCATCAATGGCTCACACCTGGCACTGAACTCTACTTTATAGCAGGGATTGGATGACGTATTTATGATAATATCACGTGGCACTGTGTTAACACAATTTCTTCGGTCGATAAATAACTGCTGGTAGTGAAAGCGCAAATTTCGATCTCATCGACTGCTTTTAAACTTCGCTAATAAACATTCAGTATTGTCTTCGAGAATAATCAAAACCTTATCAACATTGATACGTCAGAGCCGTACGCACGTTCCGGCGATGTCTCCCGCTTGCTCAGTAGCCCACGCTTCTCACTGAATCCTACTTTATAGCATAGATGGGGAGACGTTGTTTATGTTGGCCTATTTATTGGGTTGTAGCTCAAAATAAGATCAAGTTTCACAGTCGGAGCGCTTTCTTTGCTCGGGTTATGCGGATTACATAACATTCGCAACAAACGGCTCAAGTAAAGATGATCTCTTAAAGAATTTTCCGTCCTTCTTTTATAGCATCGAATCAGGTGCTTCTGAGGCTAAGTTTGGTTCTTGGAAGGATCATCATAGGGCCCTAAAAGAGCAAAAGTAAGATTACGTTGAGTACTGGTAGGCTTAGCCTGCATAGGCTAAGGCCTAATGGCGGGTTGATTTAGCAATATAGAATGAAAATGAAAAGCGTACTTATGAAATGCTGGAGCAAAGTATTTTTTCTACAGTTCTAATATGGAAACGCTAACAATTATTACAAACAAATTCCCAGACGAAAAGAGAAAATTGCGCCCTTTCTGGTGGCTTTGAGATCTCTGCGAGCAATGCAAATCGAGAGACGAGCGAATGCAGGCTAAAACTTAAAGGTAAATTTTTTTGACTGAAACAATACACTGAGAATCGTCTTTAATTTACCTAGTACGGTATCCAGATTGTCAAAATTTAAGCTTTCGAAAGATGCTAAAAGTCTGAAGTACGTATAAGTATAACATACTAATATGCGTACTAAAAGTCAAGTATTTTACAAATGCTGTCTTTTCTAGTTCGTTTTTGTCTTGATACTTGATTGAATAATGAAAGGTAGATTACAAGTAAATATACAGCAATAATGCAATCTATGATGTAGTATCGAACATATAATATATGCTAATATGATAATACTAGTCAACTCTTCATGCCATTACGAAATGTATATCATAACATAAAACTGAAATGTCACATAAACTGCTTAGTTCGCTCCATGTTATACGCACTGTCTGTCCTCAGAGAGTTGCTATCGCAAATAAATGAACAAAATTAGTTTTACTTAGTCTATCTTTCATTATTCGAATAAGTAACAGACACAAAAACAAAGTACGTAAGAAAGCATTTGTGCAATATTTGAAACGTGCAGAACAAAACATCAAAAATTCTAAATTCGCAAACCTCTAAGTTCTGCAAATCAAAACAATGCACCATAATAATATAATATATGATATAGCACCTAACATATGATACATGTAAGTACAATAGGATGCGTGAACGACAAAATTATAAAGCTCTCGGCGTTGATCAATACTAGGCAATCCATCTGTGTTCGTCTTCAATTCTAAACGTCCTTTGAGGAGATTGTATGCATATCTCGCCTTTATAGTGACTCTCTGCAGCCTTCTACTGTATCGATTTAGTGTTTTTTATTTTCCCAAACAACTTTGAGGTCAGCCTCATACCATTTACTCAGCACGGAGAGATGGATGGCATGGTGAGAAATGAGCGCAAGATCGAACCATCGATACCTTTTGTGCCACGCAGAGCACTTCTATCATTGTGCGACATGCTCTCGTTTTAATATGGTATATAGTGAACAAATCTGCAACAAAGGAAGTTAGTGAAGAGTTCGTATAATTTGAGTTGACTTGGCCACGGCGTTTTTTTATTAGATGCCTCTGTATCGAATACCTCTTTTCTGAATTATCGTTTATCTTTATGATGTAGTACAATATCAGAAATACAGGAATATCTAAGGAGACAGAGAGCATGCAAGGGAAATAATAGTCGAGATTATTATTGAGCGCAAGCCTACCTACGACTTCCGGCCGCTTATATTCACTTTGTTATGGGACGGGGTTATGGATAGAGTAAAGTGCAGTTGAATTAGAGAATGGCGATTTCAGATTAGGATTATGAAGTAAGCAATCACTTTCATTTTTACGTGAAAAGGTCAAATACCAAAAAAGCATAGTTACGTGACTAATCCAAAGGTACAAGGATAGCTCAATCCGAGTTTTGACAGTCAGGAGTGTATTTATGCACATCCAGTAAACGGTATCTGAACTGCATTGATAGCTCAACCTTCTTTTCGAAGCACAAAACATGTACAGGTTACTGAATTGCAATTTAGTAAGAGGGACAACATTCGTTATATTATGGTGAATGATGTCTACAAAAATGACACATTATGAAATATTCAGGATTAAGATAAAGAGGGAGTGAATGACACATTACCGAAGTAATCAAGAGTAAAGTATTGTTACTATTATAACGGAGGAACAAATATATTCAAAGGAGTGCAACTGAAATCTAAATCGAGAATGTTCTTAGAAAGTGGGGTGAGAGGTAGGAAGGAGAAGTAAGAATAGAAATACAGTTGAAGCACAAATCTAAATCTTTCTGAGAACAATCATCTTGAAGTCTCTCTCCCTCTTTTTACATTCGAAATCATCGCTTCGTTTGAGAGCAGAATCCATTTATTAGAGCAGCTTCGATAAGTGTATCAATCTTCCTTGACCTTCCATTCCATTGCTCTGTTTCTGGCGACATCTTTTATTTTTAGTGTGATGTACTTCACAGCCTTCTGGCTTCTTCATTCTTTTGACTTCTCTTGATTGTGTATTGCTGTAACCAAAATCTTTTTCAGAAGAGCTACCAGATTTCCAGCAGCTATACGATCCCTGCACCTAAAATACGCTTTTTGGTTTGAGTAGTTTACCTCCTACCGCAAAAATCAAATAATTGTATTAACGAAGCTTGTTAGAGATAACAGACTATGGGAAGTTTTTTCCTGACCTTTTCCGATAAAATGAAATTCGTAAAAGTAGGATTTTCTGAGTACTAGAATAGTCAACATTACTTCGCAAACTTTACCGTTAGGCAGCTTCATACCTAGTCTTGCACACCCATGATATCCACTCTGGTCACATGATTCACAAACTTTCTGTTTCTTCGATCTCACTGCCCATGACTTAGGGTGCAGTTTTAATTTTATCCTGAAAAACTATGCTGTAAAACACAGTAGCAGTCCGCCAGCCCCATTAATAGTAAGGTAAGCTTTGCATTCGACTGCTTTTATAGACGTCGCTCACAGCAATTATAATCTTTCAACATATCTTAAGCCATTCATGAGGTCTCATATAGCACTAATATAGAGCTGGACAGGTGTTTCTGCATTACAGCCTCATCAGTAGCGCGCTGTCTTTCGATTCAGCCCATCCCTTGCAGGGGCATATGCGCCCTACATATAAAGGAATCGTCGTCTGATCCCTTCATTTCAGTCTTGCAGCGTAATATAAAGTCTTTTCGACTAACTAGACACATCATTGAAAATTTCGGAGTTTCAGCCGTCGAATGATCACTAAATTTTCGAAAGAAAAGCTTCTGAAGCAAAAAAATTCTGAGTGTAAAATGCAATTTAACTTTTACCTTCAAAGAGAAGTACAAATGTTATTTGAAAAATGATATACTCGGTTGTAAGTCTTGAGATATAAGCTATGGAATGGTTATAAGACTCTCAGAGAAAGCGAAAAATGCATTTCTTACAAGGAGTTCAAAACGGGTGTTAATAGTAGAGAAGTACCAAAAGCATTAGCATTCTGTTGCATTTAAAAAGTATTTATGAAGTAATAAAATATTGTGCGGATTTGTAAGAAACTGATAATTCATGAAAGCGGCTTGTGCTAAACGCGTAGTCAACTTTATTCCCAAAAAAACCGTTTTTGTTTCATTACCAATCTCTCTAAAAATTTTCCCTACTTACGTTAGATGGACAATAAACAGCTTCTTCAACGATTCTCTTACGAACTATTGTAATGAAATGGTATAAATTATGCTCTTTTGATGAATTTACGCCTTTTTTTCGTGTAGTACAAAAAATTAGCGAAACGCACCAATGATCCAGTGGTGATCCAATAATGGCCCACTGCGCTTTCTTTCAAAACGGCTCAATAGGGTGGGCATAAGAAAAATCTTCCTGTGGCCTTCAGACGTGGCTCCTCTTTAGTCCACAATTCGACACCTCAGACATCAGCAAATAAATCTGATTGTATCATAACAATAGTAATGTCTAGAATATCTCAAAAGATAAAAAAAATTTCAGGCTTTCTTCGAGATAAGATGATTAACAACGCAAGCAACAGTGACGAGCTTGGTGATGGCGGTAGTAAAAAACACGTCTCTATCACATTAAGTTTTTCCATACGCTCTACTATTATCACAACAGTCCCAATAGACTTCAACAGTCGTACTATGCTTAGTCGAATTATATTAAATGTTATGTCAAGTTCTAAGGGCGCATGTGGCGCAGTGGTTAGAGGTGCCCTGCGTCGCACATGAGGTTAATGGTTCGATCTTGCGCTCATGGCTCACCAAGCCATCCATCCCTCCGGGGTCGGTTAATTGGTACCAGACAAGTCTCAGACTTGTCTGGGAGGATAAGCAGCACTGACTCGGTTCAGCGGGAGGCCTCCGCGAGTCATTGTAAAGGCCAGGTATGCATTCAATCACCTCAAAAACGAAGTTAGAAATTGAAGTCGAATGCATGGAGCATCCCTCAGGGATTGATCAACGCCGAGAGCTTTATCCTTTTAGCTTTATGTCAAGTTCTACAAAGAAAATTTTTCTACGAACTCATTTCATTGCCTCTTCTATACAAGGAAAAAATAAGTGATCGATATCACGGAAATGGAAGTTTCAAATTAAGAGTTGGAAGCTATAGAGCAAAGCGACTTTCCTGTCACGTTTTCATAGATGGCAATTAGCACGAGCAGAAAACCGTCCAAAGAGTCCTAAATCTTGAAGAATTGCACAGATAGTTTAGTTCATATCACTGTGACTTAAATCCTGCATAAAAGATCAATGCTACAAAAGCTGGTTGTTTCATTTGTGGGATAATCCACCCTACCCTATTCACCTTTATCATCACGACAAACAGCATTATAAGAAGTATACCTGACTCGAATCAAAGTTACTCTGATGGTGACGAAACTACCGAGATGTTAGAAATAAAGAATTGTGAGAACCTCGTGCTAACTCATCAGTAAAAATGTACTAATACACACTTAGATACTTTGATGGTCCGTCTTCACCTTGCTGCGCGGGCTTCAGCACATATTACAAGTATATTGCTGGTTCTGCATATGATATTCCTTGAATTCCTGATGCTACATTGCAAAGGCGTATGGATTTCGGCGATAGATCCTTGGCCGGCTTCCTACTGCTGAATCGGCGTTGATGTTAGGCCGAAATCAAAAGCAGAAGTAGGAAAAAATTCAACCGACCGCTCACTGATGGTGTAAAAGCCGAAAAATTTCTAAAAAAAGACCAAAACTTCGTGTTACTTGATAAGATTTCGTTACACTTATATAATTTTGAATACGTCAACTATCCGTCTAGAGATTGAATAAGACCAATTCTAATCAGTAGTGAATACCCCTACCAGAGTACACAAAGCTGGCCCTCGCTAATGCAACAGAACAGCATCGAGCATTGTCTTTATCAAAGCACCAGCCCACAAACGTGGCCTCATGATGAGCATAAAAAATTACGTTCGATTCCTCACTGGCGATTTCGTTGCGCAGCTCGTACACCAACGCATTTCCACTCATGATCCGAAACTCAGGTATTTAAACCAAAAACAGGTCAGATCAATCTAGAAACCGAGCCTCATTGAACTTCTGTATCTAAAATGAAGAATAAATAATGAATGCCTTGTAATGAACTACACGGAGCGCAAAAAGTTCTGATAAATCCGTATTATGTGTCTGTTCTGTTTAGTCGCTAGTTGTATGTGCTGAAGTTATGGACTGTAAAAATGAATATTGCAGTAGTTGAGTGGCACAAGAAGGGAATGAACACGGCCAACATTGTTGCAGGTTTTCACTTTTTGGAAAATAAGATCAAAGAAAAACGGCCTTTGAAGTCTTGCCAAATGATTCGCATGATAGCTGTTGCTCGTTTGTAGAAGGTGGTTTTAGTGAAAAGAAGATATCCGCATTCGAATCACTCCATAATCGCCAGAATCGCCGTCAACTTTTCAAGACCGGTCAGCAGAAGTCTGTAGTAGAAAAACCATGGCGAGGCCATTTTCAGATCTTTGTGATGGCCTAGGCTGGCATTTGCACTACCGGAAACACGTCGATGGTCTTCATCAGCACAGAGGTCAAAATCAAAGTTGCCAGCATCGTGTACTCAATACTTTGGGCTGACGGACTTTCGCTCCAGCACGACTAGAGTCTTCTGCACTCGGCCCTTTCAACGATTGCCATCTATTAAGAGCAGTTTCCAGGCCTTTGGGGCAAGGACATTTGTCGGTCAGACACGCTCGTGCGCAACCCAGTGGATTAGTCTATGTGCTCCACAATGCAGGAAAAAGTCTCGGCTACTTGGTGCACTGGCGTGGACACGCATAAAATCGTTTGACACGCGCTGTGGTACGAAATCACGATGAAAACGTGCGTGAGCATCGTTTAAAATTTCCGCATGTGACTTCGTTAATGTGTAGATGGCGAAAGAAACATTCTGAAAATTTGTTATAAGTTTCTTTTATAGTTATAATTGTGGATCTAACAGCGTGATTATTCCTTCAATTGTACAAATCCATTTGTTCATGGAGTATTTTTTTACTGGTGAAATATCTGAAAAATCATCAGAACTTTTTGCCTTACGGTTCCAGTAAACAACCAAAATATGCTTCTCCTGCAGAAATTATCAACCGGAGTCGGCGACGGCTTGTCACCGGGTGAGAGCTACATTTTCTGCTGATAAGGGTTGCTGAAGGCCACCTACTTTTTGTCACAAATGATGATATCGTTCAGGAAGCGAGGCTCGCTAGCCTATTGACCAAGGGTGAAGTGAAGCAACTTCGGTGCGCCTCTCCTTCTGAGCTCAGTCAAATCATGTCGCACTCACCTTGGCTTCTTACACACCTTCCTCAGTTTATGCAGAATGTTGACGATGGTCTTGAAGCAATAGTCGAACTCTTGGCTAGCGTTTGCCATGTCATTGAGGGATTCTCTTCGACTATCTCAAAGACAGTTTGTCGACCAACTTGCTGTAGATGGCTCCAGGGCGGCTGGTCCTCCAGACTCTTCTCTGCAGCTTTTAACACCTGACATTTTTCTACCTCGTTGTTTCTGCAACCGTATTATCGCCCCATGCTTCACTAACCTTGTGCGCCGCTTCACCAGCTTTTTCCCTACGCTTCATTAATGCATGAGTAGCAAGCGAACTTGTTCCCTAGACAGCTCAACTTTTGAGCAACTATTAGCAACTTATACACCAAAATCTTTGCAAGAAAATACGCAATTGAAAGGTTTTAAAATCATATAGTTTTGCTACAAATGTCGTTCTAAAAAACCCGAAATAGCACAGACTTTTTTATACAACCTATCTTTTTTTTGATTATTTTCCATTATCGGGCAACAAACAAAGAAGGAGACTTCTTTGCTGGGCAAAGATCTTCCATTGCAATTTTGCAATTAATTGAAAGCTCGATTTCCAGGGGACTGCTACACGTGCTTGCTTACTGAGCTCTTTCTGCGGCGCTGTAACATTGGAGATAAAATTATTTTTTTCACAAGCGCCGCATGATTATATTATTGCCGTGCTCGTATATCGTTGGACAAAGCAGTTTACTAAGACTGGTAGCAATTGATCGATCGATCAAATATTGAGAAATCGAAATGAGTTTGCTTTCCAAACAGGCCTTTTGACAGGCTGTAGAAAGAAAGATTTGTGTTCCACACATGCATATGCGAGACGGAGTTCTTTTCCTTGAATTTTGGAGGTCGTTTCAACTCAGTGTAACAGGAAAGATAAGACTGAGCTCTTGATCCGAAAAAAACTCAGATAAACTTATGACTCGTACTCGAAGATTTCCTTTACACGTTCGCATGCTTTTCGTGCTTGAGCTTAGGTTTTATAGAGCACTTATTTCGCCGCATGAAATGATAAGAAAACTTAGAACAACAGAACAAAGTTTTTCTACAATCCCAGTAGAAAAAATCCAGCAATTTCTATGAAACAAAGAAAAAATCCAAATTAGAAGGAAAGTACTCCTGATAACGGGCGAAACGTGTGAAGCACTATTTTACTTTTCGTGCTATAGCTCTATTAGAAAGTGTTTCCACAGAGTAACTTTAAAATTTACGAAATCCACGCTATATAACAGTTTGTTGAAGATTAGGAGAAGAACCATGTTTCACGAACTGTAAAGATGACAGTGCTGTACGTGCGTGAAAAATGGCATAACATTTTGAGTGTTAAAGCGCTGTAAGAAGGTCTTTATAGAAAACAAGTGCTTTCTAAATTTCCATCATCGCGGCTTTAGAATGATTACCAATGGTGCAATATAATGGCATTGTCAGCAATGCGGATTCCTTCAAATATGCCTTTTCAATAATCGAAAAGAACCTATATATATATATATATATATATATATATATATATATATATATATATTAACGAATAATAAAGGAATAAACAGCAAGTCAGCAAAGAACTTAGATATTACAAATCAGCGATTGCCCTTAACTCTGAGAAAACGATTTGCAAGAGATGGATTTATCTATACGAGCCACTGGATGCCACATTTTCAACTAAATGTCTAATTCTAACAGCAAACTGAGAAAATAAGAAGTTGCAAGTATCGGATAAGAAAACACAGTTTTATACGTCAAGGGAATAGCTATTGTAGGATTGGCAATACTAGAAAACGACAGAAAAATTTGTGTGATAAAAGAGTAGTTTTAGTTGGGAGCCATGCAATAATAAGCAAACGTAATATGTGAAATGTACCTTGAGGGCCACAATATCGTTGAAACGAAATATCAGCGACTACCTAGGAGATCTACCTGAAATTTCTTGTGCACGTGTCCGCTTCAAAACGGTTCGCTCCATTATGCAGAGTGAATAATGTGGATAATGGAAGAAAGTGGAAAGGGAGCTAAGGATCCTAAACAGAATTAGCAAGTACAAATGAAAACTGCCATAGGTGACAATTATCAGTCGAATATATAGAAAAAACCTGATCAGAGATTACACTTCTGTCAAAGTTGCCAGTGAGATGTAGGAAAAATGGCGAAAAGCAAGCAAGAAGGCAGCATAGGGCTTTCTCGCCTAACTGAAATCGAAAAATAAGGGCTACCGTATGTTAGCTGGCGACAAAGGAGTGTCAGACTCCATTAGCTCTACAAGGAATTTTCATAATAGTAATATTGATCATCAAAAGCTTAGATCTGTGGCTGGCATGGTACATAGCCATTTTTTGAGAAATTCCTCCTATAACGCTTTAGCCAAAGAAGAACATTTCTGTTTCACAAACGCATGTTTCTCGTAGGACAAAGCTCTCCTTCAGACAATTAGTGATCTTTCGATAGGAAAAAAATTTAGCAATTCCAATGCTGTATTTATTTTCCGAGAAGGCCGCTTGACTGAAGCGTAACAAAGAAAATGAGATCGAGTTTCACACCTTTGGCGCACTTGTTTACCGGCTAATCTCTGGTCGGGCAATGTGGTCACCACAGATTTGATGCTGCAGTCTAACAGCACTTTATAGAAATACGTTTTCGCGTCACATGTAAAACGCGATTGTTATTGCAATAAAATTTTTTTCTCCGCTTCAAAAGAAACTCCAGATCAAACGTATGGTTCTGATGCTGCGAGCCTCTTCTGCACAATGGTATGCTTTTCGTGCTTTCAACAAAGTCATAGTAGAATTGCGTTGCCAATGTAAGACATATTTTTCACAGTATCATATCTCTAAAACCGGTCAGTTGCAGCGCTGGCCAGAGATTTAAGCTTTCGAGTGACTAGCTACACTCCTATGAGAACTTCTTGTCCAGCGAACGACATCGGTTTTTCATTTGTCGCCGTCTAACATAAAAGAGCCAGATACGATAGCAAAATAAGAAAATATATCCAGTTTAGATCGGCGGACTAAGCATTTGTGCATTTCTATGAAGAAGCTGGTGAAATACTCTCGTTCCTGCAAATGGAAATTTTCGTATTTTTGAAGACAACATTTTTATCGAGTATTCAAGACGAAGAGAAGAAAATAGGGAATAATTTGGTCACCGTGGGCACGAAAAAAACTTTTCCGATATTTTTCTTGACATTCTGAAGGATTGCCCGAAATAATAAGAATTATTTTGCGATGAAACATGAAACTGACCTAGCACGAGTGTAGCTCTGGCTCAGTAAACGTGCCCATACAATGGAGGGAAAACATTTCTTATTATTACCATGTGTTATAAGTCAATAATTATAATTTATTCTTTTGCAAAAGCAAGTTGCATTTGTGCTGCAGTAGCATGGTGTATGGAGTTTGGATGAAAAATGACGAAGTACTTGAGAAATTGACAACTTTTACCAGCTTCAGTGTCACTGCCGGGGGGTTACAGGCTTATGCCCTCATGAAATACGAAGGACTCGAGTTGTTTCGATAGTCCTTGTCGTTTCACTGAAAAAATCGAAATGAATAGCATTGACGAATTTTTCAATTTATTAACTATAGTGTATTAAAAATTAGTAACGGCGATATGGTCGCAACTAGATAAACAGCAGCAGAATGAAGCTGTCTATATTGCGATATTTTATATGTTTTCTTAACTTCACAAACTTACAAAATGATCAAGAAACTTTCAAGACATGAGCTTAACGCACTTAAAGTAGCGTATGGTTAATATATCGGACCTCTCAAATTGGGCTTAATTCACGTCGACTGAGAGCGCGCGGTGGACCCTATGGAGTTTGTGCAATTTTTAGTCGACTTCTCTAAACATTCAAACTCTTCGGCGCCTTATTTGAAAGACGATCAGTACCTTCCCCAGTCTCCTTTTTCGGTTCAACAACAATCAATTCCATCTGAATAAAAGAATTTTGACGAATCTCATGACGAAATTTTTCTCAAATACGCCTGCTGCACTGCTTAAGTGTAAATGTTCTGTATTATCTAGCACACGGTTTCTCAAAATTATCAGCCACCCAACCACAGTAGTGCTAGCAATTCGCATTTTTTTTCCAACGGTAAGGAATAGTTTATTTCACAATTTCCTCATGGGCACGATTTCTATAGATCAGTGATTACTTCTTTCGATACGAAATGGTGCGTAAATTGCTTGCCAACTAAAACTGGACATTCATGAGCTAGGTAGACATGAAATACTTTTCGGAGTGTCGATGATTTTGGTCCAATGTTCACGGTGTACCGTGCTTTTTTTGAAGGACAGGTGGACTTCCAACTGAATATTCGCCTCGGTAGAGGGAGGGAGCCTCTTTTGATTGTCTACGTGTAGATGACTCTGGCATCCGTTTGTTAAATCGCTATTATCCATCGCATTTCGGGCAATGCAGCTCCAGTAAGGAACTTTTGTGCTTGTGCAAGAGGCAAAGGCAATTTCCAATAATCGCCTTGTAATCGAGTTAGCTACCGTAATTCTCGGTGCTATCGTTTTTTCATCATCACTGGTCTTTTGTCATAGAGGTTTTATTACGTATACCACGGGAAGATCGGGACACATGACTGGAGCCATTGAAGCTCTGAGAAAGCCCAATGCTGCTAAGCTTTATCAACAATAAACCTTCATCATCTGCCTCGAGTGAAACTTTTGTTTCTCTGTCCATGAGTTCCTTATCTTTGGCAGTGATGGGTTATGGGTCTTTGACGTGGTAGTTTTACGCTCATAATTACATGCTGGTCAACATTAAAAGCCATCCTAATTTCTTTTCCTTATGGAGACAACAGAATTTCAATTGACTTGTTCAAAGGTACATGTGTTTAAGCCAATTTTTTTTCTCTTCCTCTTGATTAGTAAAATATTTATTAACGGGGATAAGTAGAAGAGACTGCGAATAGTTTCCAAAGTAAGTGAGACTACGATTGCATTTTTCTGTTCAAGTCAAGGAATTATTCAGCGGCAAAGATTGCTCATCAACTTGACCACTCCAAGCTGTGAAGAAGAATTCATTTCACGAAACGTGAATTATCGCGAATGAATGGTATGATTTTTTGTTTTATTTTTTTTGAAAAGTTTCACTAGATTATATGATACCGCTCTGTCTCACTTTTATTGTTTCAAAGAAAGCCTTTGATTCAGTGAAAACAGAAGCTGTTATAAAGGCTCTGGACAACCAGGAAATTGCTACTCGGTACGTAATGATCATTCGTGAGCTTTATAAAGATTTCACGACCAAAATATCTCCATTCTGCAACAACATTATCATTGACATAAGAAGATGGGTTCGACGAAGTGATACAATTTCGCCAAAATTATTCACTGTCACCCTAAAAAATGTCATGCGAACATTAGAATAGGATCATATGGGAGCGAAAATCGACGGTCGACAATTAAACCATCTTCGCTGTGCTGATGATATCGTCCTCATATCACCAAGCATCAGACAAGCGGAACGAATGTTGACCGATTTCGATAACGCCTGTGGAAAGATTGGTCTCCAACTAAATCTATCGAAAATGATGTTCATGAGGAACGGATGGGTTTTGGATGCCCATTCACGTCAAACGGATTAAAAATCTCCGAATGCTCCAGTTTTTTCTATCTGTGTCGTGAAATCATTATGATGAGCGAGCTAGCTCCAGAGCTGAACAGGAGCAACCGAGCGGTTTTGGGAACGTTTAAGAGCATCGAGGATGCAGTGAAGAGGACGAAGAACATCCGACTCCGTGCCCACTTTTTGACTCGACGATTATTCCTGCTCTAACCTATGCAGCAGAAACGTCATCGCTACGTAAGCAGGATAAAGATCACTTGGCGTTATCGAACACGCAGTCGAAAGATCGATGCTAGGAGTACTCCGTATCTCGCGAATGAGAAAAAGGATTCGGAGTTCCGACCTACGCCAACGATCGAAGATCAAATCGCCCTTCTGCGCGCCAGGTTATCAAAAATTACGTGATCCGTACACGTGATGCGTTTCTACGGCAACCGATGAACGAGAGCCGTTACTGACTGTATCCTTCAGGACATCGAGCCCTCTAGAGGAGCCCATCGGCTCGATGATGCGATTTCTTCACGGAAAGACTAAATGTAATATGTGATGCATACCGAGTCCCTAGAGCGAGATGGACCAACTTGGCTGCTCTTCCACGCCATAGGAAAAAATGAAGGTGTTGCTGGTGTCCGCTCGAGTCACTCGACGATCATCGAGACGACAAGTGATACAGGTGGAATGGTATAATAAAAGTATCTTGTTTGTTCGGCAGCAAACGGAGACATCAGCGCTCTGTGACGAGGTAGTAGAAGACTGGTTCTGGAAAGAGTCATAGAGTCATAGAATCTATCTTCACACTCTCGATAGTCAAAAATCTAAAGCAAGACATATAGGCAATTAAGAAAAAGGGCGGGATGTTTCAGATCTCAAAACTTTGAAATAGAGAAGCTTGTTCTTCTCGCGTACTCATGTTGTG
The DNA here is from genome assembly GCA_019055375.1 of Parelaphostrongylus tenuis. Classification (NCBI taxonomy): domain Eukaryota; kingdom Metazoa; phylum Nematoda; class Chromadorea; order Rhabditida; family Metastrongylidae; genus Parelaphostrongylus; species Parelaphostrongylus tenuis. The sequence continues at coordinate 89,483 of JAHQIW010001743.1, read as the reverse complement.
TTTTTAAATTGACCAAGATATCAGAAGAACGAGGGAATTACTTGCTTTTGTCATAACGGATGAAATAAACAGCTTTCATGTTTTCTTCTAAAAATTTTTTGTGGTAGATGAAAAAAAAATTATGCCCACATGATGCAACAATCTCCACTCTGTGAAAAATCTGGGGGACTAAAAACAACCCATGTAAAATAGAGCGTATATAGAAAATGTGAGTGCCACCGGTCGTATGGTAATTCAGAGATTTATGAATCTCAGGAATACTTTATCAGTATATACAAAACAATTAGGTGTAACATCTTACATGTCAAGGATTTAGTTGATAGTGTATGTAAAGGCTAAAGAACTCGACTTCTCCACTAAGAGCGTTTATTGAAGAAGTAGGTCGGCTCAGATGATTACGTAAATATCAAAACTAAGAAACAAAGACTAAGAGAAAAAGTCGTGGATTCTTACCTGAAATCATAAATTGTATACATCTAATCAGTCCTCATGAAGTAATATAGTTTCCAAAAAACTAGCCAAAATTATAAATTGATCCATGGCCTCGGCTGTTTTTAAAGCCTCGCAATAAACATTCTATTCAATTTCTAAGAATGTTCAAAGCCTTACCCGAGGTTGGTACGCCGGGGTCACACCACGAATGGGTACTGACGAGGAGAGCGAGACCTCCGAAACACGAGTGTGTGACACTGGCGTAGCAACATCGGTTAAGGCTTTGAACATTCTTGAAAAATCAAATCACAATTTTTATCTAATTGATGAAAATAAATATAAGTTAGTGGCAGGTATAAATGTTTTTACTATTGGTGACCGACTGGTAATCTGAACACAGCGACTCACATGGTAGAAGCTTGGAACTTGCGGTGATATTAGAAAAAAGCGGAACGGGCCTCGATCTTATATAGATCGAAAAAAAATGTTGAAATGTCAGCTAGGCACAGATTGAGGCTCTCCTGTCTCTTCAGATCTAGTGTTTCAAAGTGGAATGACGGCCTGCTCGCTCAGGCATATCCCAAAATCCACCGTAGCAACATACTATCGTCAAAGCTGTACGCAACTGCGCAACATTTGTTCATGCGATACACTGCAGCTTTGTTCTTAATGGGCGAAAATTTGAGGTTTTATGATGAAGTTCGCTCTAGCAGCTAACGTTTCGACGTTTTCATCTTCTTCAGATCCATTGGTTCAAGCTTTATGCCTTCAAATGTCAAGATCGAGTACCTATTACACTTCACATTGTTCGATACCTCACGGTTTTTTCTTGTCCATGCGATAATTATAAGTTAATGGCCCTCGTCTTGTCGACACACTGTCATCTTCCAGACAGATTTGCAGATACAGAAATAGTGGTGTCAAGCTAAATAAAATGCGGAAAGGAATGACTATCCAGCAGCTGATCGATAATTCAATTTATAAGGAACGCTATTGTTAAGAAAAACATGCTGGCCTGAATAGAGCACTTCTGAGCAAGCCAAACTCTTAGTCATCTGTGACATGGATATTAGGAAATTTTAGGAAAAGGCAATCAGCATCGTGGGTCACTAGACAAATCACAGATTATCTTGATCTTTCCAAGCTTGTACTACGGAATCATCGAATATTTCTGCACAACACACAGTGAACCCGATTGCGTTCTGTGGTGACTTGAATCCTCGACGCATACCCATTCCTCCAAGCACAGCTGAATACGGTACAAAACTTATTCCCCGATGTAGCAGCCTCTCAACGAGAAAAAAGATCATATCTAGGCCGCAGACAGATTCAAATGGGCTCCGAAAATCAAAAAAGGCTCTGCGGAATCTGCAAAATATTTTCATCAAATATGTCTAGAAGCGTTATTTACAGCTGGAAAACAACAGCTGAATCCTTTATCCCGTAACCAATCTCCTAAACGAATGAGACTTCCATCGATATTGGATGCAGCACAGCAAAGTGTTTGACAGAAGTACTGGGACTTTACAATGTCGTTCAATTCTCAGTCTCCTTAATTCATTACCTTGTTAACTTCACGAGGGATAACAGTTGGTAGCATTATTAACTTTCACTTACTGTACTGCCTCATCCATTTTTATCTGAACGTCATTGTGCGAAATATAATCACAAAAATGTTAAGATACGAGCAAAACCTCAAACTTGCACTCAAACTACCTTCGCAAGAAGGTGAGTGCTTGCATCAAGGCCCCAACTCTGCCTTTCTCTCAGCCATGTTTTCACCCTAATCAGTGACTTTCGCCCATCATCCTGCCAAATTGAACAAAATTAAGAGAAAAGTAGAGTTTATATTGTGACTTTCAATTACAGCTTCAGCTTAACTGGTTTCGGTACCGATTTGTTCGTTCTAAATCAATGGCGTTGGCGGTCTTGCTCCTATATTATCATTTTTGTGATTATGATTCTGTGATAAATTCTGAAGAGATGCTCATTGTCGTCTTTCAGACGCGATAATTACTATTCAAAGGTGCAAGGTTTTATATCGTTGTACATCATTATAAAATCTAAGGCCATGTAGATACTGCTTGGAAACCTTGTGACTTCACTAGCGCCACCTAAGAATTTCTTTTAGTTCGACGCTATTTTTGAACCAAGTCAAAGACACGAAAGTTTAAGTGATAATATTCTGCTGAGACATCTTGAAGTAATTCTCGAGACCGATTATCGATTAACCACTACATAGTGACAGTAGATCATCAATTTATCTTGATGAGCTGTTCCGAGGTGGTATCAATAATGTTTATTAAGTAGTAGTAATGCAGTACAATACAGAGTACAATAGTGCATCCAACAGTACAATAACAATCGCCAACCCCGTATTCAAAAACCTCCATAAACCCATAAAATACGTACGTAACGTACGAAACGAATTTTGGACAGCATAGTAGAAAGCTTCACTTTATAACGTTTACCGTTAAGATATTTTAGGCCCTCCAATTATTAAATGAAGACCAGCCGCTTAGAATTGAAGCATAAGTGAGGCTGTGCCTGATTTAGAGCGGTGGAATTAACCTGAGGTATGGTACAAGGCCACGCGTAATTACGAGGCACTCCTCTTTACGATTCAGTTTTTGGCTTTTACTTTGTATTCAAAAAGCTCCCAAGGTTTTTACAAACGGATGTTCTTGATTTTTCTGTAAGGACCGGAATTTAAAATCGAACTTGGCTCCTGCACGTTTCTGTTTTCTATGAGTGCCTAGTGGAGTTTTTCGTCGGAGTTCTGTAATGTGGCTAGGTGTTCCTTTATAAATATGCAGAGTGGTCTACCTTTTTACCCATGGTATTCATCCCGAATGCTTTGCAGTAGATTAAGTAAATTGTACTCGATCTCATGCAATCGCCGTCTCTACCGTTTGAGCAAACTTGGCAGTCTTTGGTTTCGCAAAGGCGGTCGTACAGTCGGATGCGGACTAATTGGCGCTTAATGTATTTGGGGTGACAAGACTACTCTATCGAATTATCCAAGACAGCTCTTTGTGAGCAGCTTTCAAAAGCTTATTTACTTCGTCAGAAATAAAGTGCAAAGTCAATGGAACCTTATTGTCGTCAGACTTTCCGTTTAGTGGCGTCGAATTTTGTGCAAATGTAACCTGAGGAGCACCTGCCGTATCGTAGCCATTGGAGATAACTACTAATCATGCCAAGCTCAGGGATTTTACCTCATGTTCTTTTCCTGAGCACACACTGATAGCTTTTCGAAAAAAAGTTTCCAGAGGTCGCGTTTTGTGTGTGACGGGGGAGAAGATAGTTAGTGACACCAAGATGTTTTTGTTGCTTGATTTATTGTGCCATTTTGTTTTGTAGGAGTTCTCGCACAAGTTGACTTGAACGTTCAAAAAATGGCAAATGGCGCTCAGTTTTTACAGGTAAATTTTATGTACTCTGACTGACTATTTAACAACTCAAAGCATTTGTCCATCTCTTCTTTCGTTGAGTAGACGACAAAGCAATCATCTATATATCTACAGTATAGTAACTGCAAGGTGATTGATTATTGGGGTCTCCGCTTTAGGCATAGAAGCTATTACAAAGGCTGGAACTAGACGTTGTGGCTCATTCGATGCGTTCATATAAAGGGCGGGTCACGTCGAAATATTCCAATGCGTACGTGTTGTTGAGAGACGCGTTAGTAGACGGTCTAAGAATATTCGGGTATTCTTAAGAGAGGCTAGAATCTATTTCAGTGAATGAACGAGTGTTAGGTTTATAAACAACGTCATTCTATCTGTTTGTCTTGTCCACGCAGCTGATGACGGGTCTAACTTTGAATTTTGATGGATTAGTAAACGCAAAATCCTCAGAGCATACCATGAGTTCTAATAACGGGACCTATGAGTTTTAATGAGTAAGTATAAGACGGCACATCAAGTTTTAGGTGAGAGATTACGGAAGGTTTCAACCAGCTCAAGCTTTCTATTTGTACCCAATCTTTTTCAATGTTTCGAGATTGTTTTTGGAATTCCTTATCAGATAAAATAATGGACGAAAGAGTGTGTAGCCTTCAAGGTGTCATTCTGTTATCTCAACATCCAAATGATGAGGAATTACTACACTCTCCTCTCTTATCCCTAACTAGTAGTTTAATGGTTTTAGAATCTTTAGCTCCCGTACCTATCGCATGCGCTTTTTGTGCTAATGTGAGGTTTGTAAGTACACTTTTTTGTGCGATGGTGGTTAAGGATTCTGAGAGTTTTGCCCCAGAATATGCAAAATTGATATTCACTTTGGTATTAGGGTCTTGTTGCCTAAAGAACGCTTGAGAAAAAAATTCGATGCTACTGAAGGGAAGTCTGACGACAATAAGATTCCATTCATTTTGCACTTTATTTCTGACGAAGTAAGTGCGGCTATGAATCGCTGCCTGATAAGAGCTGAGTATGGATAATTTGGTAACGGTAGTCGTGATACCCCCAAATACATCAAAGCACTAATTAGTCCGCACCCAACTGTACGACGCCTTTGCGAAACTAAGGCCTCCCAATTTTACTCAAATGCTGGAGGCGAGATTGCCTGAGATCTTGTGCAATTTACCTATTCTCTTGCAGAGCATGCTTGGTTGAATATGTTGGGTAAACGTAAAGGAACATCTAGCTGGATCACAAAACCCCAACAAAAACCTCCATTAGGCAAGCATAGAAAAGGAGAACATGCAGGAGCAAAGTTCGATGCTAAAATCACAAAAAAATCAAAAACATCCGCCGTAAAACTCTGGAAGCTTGTTAGATACATAGTAAGGACTCAAAAATGAACCACAAAAGGAGTGCATCGTAAATAACGCGTGACCACACACAATACCTCAGGCTAATCTTTCCTGCCTGAGTATAGGTGCAGCCCATTGAGGTACTGATACTTAGCGGCTGGTCTTCAATTAGCAATTGGAAGATCTAAAGCATCTGAACGGTAAATGTTATAAAATGAAGGTTTTCCTATGCCATTCAAAACTCGCTTTTCACCTTTTGTGCTGGGGGTTGTCGACGTTTGTGACTGAGTGAATTGCAAGTCAGTCTAACCTTTGCAGGCTCTGAAAAAGGCGAGACGCCAAAACATTCGCCACTATAATGTACCATAGTGTTATTGTAGTGTTGTATGCACTATTGTACCCTGTATTGTACGCCAACTGGTACTACTCAATAAAGACTGTTACCACCACCTCGTATCAGCTTATCAGGATAAAATTATGCTTAAGCGAAAAGTTAATCACGTTTCATATGGATTTGACACATACTTTTTAGTGGCACAAGGGCTTTCAAAATTTCATTAGTGATCTCTCCAGCATTCAACTAAACGATTGACAATTCTTCTCTCGTATGAAAAAAATTACGTATATTGTTGATTTCTTCTTAAATTACTTCATAAAACTAATTACTACCTGTGTCGCATGTGAGTTTATGAGGCCTTGTTTCTTGTAAATGCCATTTATTTAGCACCAAAGAACACGAAAAACATGCGTTCTTCATTATCTGTTGCGCGGAGCATGACCAATAAGATGGAGAACCAGTCGCTAATGACCCCTAATCCAGTAGCTGTAGCTCGAGAATTGCGTGCTCCAATCGCAATCCTTTTATGTTTAGCAGCGAATTCACAATTTGTACGGTTCACTTGATTTTCAACTCAATGAAGAATAAATTAGTTTAGTCAACGAACACTTAGTTTTCCTTGCAAGTTTTCGTCTTTATGAAACACCATTCTCAAAGAGAAACGTAATCGAATAATCCCTCTTTATACATTTCTAGAAATCAGTGATTATCGTTCCATAGAGGGACCTACGAAGTGTATACAAACTTATTCGCCGTTGTTGATCTGAAATCGGATACTGTGGGACAACCAGAGGACTATGAACAATTGAGATTGCAAAAGCCTCAATCTACTACAAATTCCCATTGCCGGTGATTTTTGATGGGCATGACATTATTTCATTCTTTGCTATCAAGTTAAAGTTAGTTATAATCTCTTGTGAGGATGTGCATTATTCTTTGTTTAACATTTACGACTATATTTCCTTGACATAACGTGTCAAAGTTCAGCGTTTATGTCTCACCACAATCACTGTAACATTTTAGATAACTGCGCGAAATTCTCAACAAGTCCTCACTTTGAAATAAACCCAGAAGGTTCAGTTTAGTTCATATTATTACAAATTCTTGACATTTCCGCTGTGCCGTGAACTTGAGAATTAAGATAACTTCAAACCACCGATTACAATTTTTGAGGGATCACCAAGTTTTTCACTGCACCTAGGGGCTCAATTCTATTGATGAGTGATTGCTGACCGCAATAGATAGCTAAAACACGGTTGAGAAAAGGGCAGAGTGACAAACAGTAAGCTCACTGAAGGAGTAATCGCGGCTGCTAAGCAATCTCAGGTTCTAAGTTTTGATCGTATCTCAGCACTCGTATGGCTACGTTTCACTTCGTTCTCTTATACTGAAAATGAATCAGAGGAAATTATAGTCAATGAACGCTGAGGAAAAACTGAAGAACATTCGATCAAGGAAACAATGCCCCTGCCTGTACGAGATATAATGTTGAGCTGTTAGAGCACCGGCGATGCTATTATCGCTAACCAAAATGAAATCGGTCAAACATACAGTCAAAAAGGTCAAGTTCAATTTGTCACCTTGGCCAGGTGAATATGAAATCGAGATGTGATATCACAGTGGAAAAAGGTGGAGTCTGGATGTAATAATGCTTATCTTAGGAAGTGTAGATTTGCCACAACGATCAAAGTGACTAGGATCAGAACTCGCTGTCTTTGTAACCAGTTATCGGGATTGAAGGATTGAAGTAGAGAACCGGTCTAAGAGAAGGAACAGTATAGGAAAAACTGCAAAACTCATAAGTATTTTACCTTTTAGAATTATATTATAGGCTTTTCAAACCCGACATTAATTTTTGTCCAAGGAGCAATTTTGGAATCTCAAAATTAGTAGGCAGGATATGAGATGGTAATTTTCGCTAGGTCAAGGCAGCAGCGGCAAACTATGGATCTAATGTCACGGTTGAAAAATAGAGCAAAGGACCGTCGCTATCAGACAAATTCTTAATTACAAGCGGTAATTTGAAAATAGCAAGTAAAGGATCGATTCGAAAAATTAGCTGCATTTTCAGCGACATTAGTAGCCTTTGAATACTATGAGCCTTATCTGTAAACCATAAGTTCGAAAATGGAGTGTGCATATACGAGATAATGAAGCCAGACGGGTTAGCTGAGTCGCCAATCATGATTCTGCAGTGATGTTGGTTTATGTATAAATATACACTAGAGACAGAACATATCGGAGAGGAGAAGTGGTTTTAAACGAGGTCTAAACACATTCCATGGAAACATCAACATGATAAAACACTTACATTCAAGCATTCTTTTGTTTAATGTAAACTCTTAATTGTTTTGTTGTACTGTGGCTTGCCTGATCCACCGGCTGCCAACCAATCATAGCGTGTCCGTTATGAGCATTGAAATATTATTCATTTGCTAATTTCTTGGCATTGCCATTTTATTACTGGGTTCACAAAGTGAGAAGAAAGCTCAAAAAGTGGAAGCCTTTCAAAATGAAGGGTGCTGAAGAGCATGGTCGCTAGGAAGTCAACCTTATACTCAATCACAAAACTCCTCAAAACATGAAAATTTTGAGTGCAGACCTTTGACGAAAAAGGATTGTTTATTTAGAATCGTCTCATAACGCTGAATTCAGTATCTTATAGTTTATGTCGATGACGTGATGATGGTGGTAGTTATATCTGAGAAGTTCCAAAACGACTTTGGTAGCATGTGAAGGATTATTACTAATTTGAGCTTCGTTATGTAAGCTTTTTTCTGCGGGCTCCCATTTGAAAAAAAATGAAGTGATAAGCGGAGTAAGCAGTCCTGAAATAAGAATGTTTATCAATTTTAAGAAGTGAATATCAGCATAAAACGGCCATTCCATGCAGAAAAGAACGATGTGTTGGACTAAGAGGGCACGTTTAACAGACCGAAGTCTCCATTGCTTTGAATATAAACAATCAACCGAAACAGCTCATTCGACTGAATGAAACAAGTGACTTTTTGCTACGAAATCCGATTCACTACTGTCCAGCAACACTGTAGGGTTCAGTATATTCAAATAACGTGCTTAAGCGGAAGATTTATACCGAACTGTTGCCGGCACAACCGGCACGTGTGTATATACTTGTCGTTGAAAGGTTCTCTGCACATCTTCCAGCCAGTGTCACCTATTCTATTACCGATTAATTTATTGGCCTGGAAGACTTCCAAGATTTCTTTTCCGAATGTCAGAACTCTTCATTGAGTTCTTTGCACTATCAGTAGACAAATGCAGTCCTCACTTGTCTACAAGTATATCCTGTGATATTTTATCACTTCACTCCATTTACTTCTTCGTCGGACATTCCGTGGATTCTTTCCCAATTATGTCCTCAAACGTAGCAGTAAATTTTCACATCACATGACAATAACTCGAGCATGATTTTGTGTACAAGTGATTCAACTTTCGATCAGTGAAGAACACTACGTACCTTGAGCGTTTACTCGCTAGGATCGAGTGAATTTTTACCAATGTTTTACCACCGTCAAATAATGAATGGTTCACTGGAATTGGTAATAATGCGATCGCCTTTTAACATTTGATATAGCCTAAATGACAAAATCTACTGTTACACGTGACATCACTGGTTTCTCTGGTTGTTACAATATCATATTGAGCTAGTTGATCGGCAAAAAGTTTTCAATGAAGGGAGTTTCTTATTATTAATGAAGTATAACCGTAAATGAAGAATAGATCAAAACCTCTCTAGTAAAGAATATTTATAGCTGTGAGACACGCACGTTAAAAATTAACCGTTCTTAAAATATGACCAGTATTTTGTCGTTTTACGTCTTTAGTGGTTTATTACGCCTTCATGTAAACAAGCAAATGTCATGCTGTATCCCACCGACAATATGAGACTCAATGTATATTCGCTACCAGTTGTTTAAATCGGATAATTTCAAAGCAATTCTCCCACAACTTTTGGCAAGGGAATTAAGGACATATAAAGACTAGCAAAACTTTTCAGTCGTAGAAGAAAGGAACTAGGAGCGTCATTGGCAGATACTATGTAGAATTAATTAAAATCCCTCCACATTAGTGTGACAGGTCGTCAGTAGCCTCATTCACATCCAAAAAGATGAGGTGCAAAAGTTGGACAGGAAGTTATGGTATTGTATTTCTGATCAGTAGATGAACAAAGTCTCCACTTTCTTTTACGAGGCATTATTGAAGTTCAGTCAACCTAATAGAGCTATAACTTGGTAAGGACTCTAACGGTCTTCGTAACCATAAGTCACGCAAGGGAGCATTACATAGGGCAGTGTTGGAAAAAACTTGACATTGTTAAACTCTATGTAGGTAGAAGGAAACATTTCGATTGCGATTAGCGCAAAGCATTCGTCAATTTCTTTTATACGCGTAATCGAATTAACGTCTGTCACCGTTTATTTGGGGACTGCCTTTGCTGTCAACCGGAAGTCCTCTCCAGCTGAGATCGTTCATTCACTAATTTATGACATCGATAACTAATTGTAGTTGCTCGCTCTCCATACTATTTTTTCTTTTCACGATTTTCGTAGTGCAACTTCAGAAAGATTCGCCTAAATAGATCAAAGTTGTAGGCTGGATCAATTCACATGATTAACGGCAGATATTCTTGATTTTCTTTGATACCACTTGTTTCGAAGAGATTCTACTTCAATACTAGAAAACAAAAAACGTAACCACGTTATTGCTTCTACTTTACAAGGCTGTTCAGCAAAAATCAATGGTTCCCCTCGACAAAAATCAAATAATACTAATTTTGCCTCAATGCTGATACGTCTTCAAAAATAATCTTTTTCAGTTCCGATTTTATTCAGTTTTTCCACAATTTCTGTTTTGCAACTTCAGAACGATCTACCTAATCAGACAGAAGTTGTCGATATGGTTAATTTGCACATTTAGTGGCAGATTTCCGTAAAATTCTTTCAGTAGCAGTTCTTTTATGAGGACTCTATTTGAGTATTCAATTAGGAAAAAAAACTCAAACACATTATTGGCTTGACTCTACAGTACTATTTGAGAGACATTGATGGTTGCTCCTATTAAAGAGCAAATAATGCTGATTGAACCTTGTTGTCGGTACTTCTATAGAATATTTCCTTTCCATTTTCAACATTATTCTGCAATAAGTATAATCGAGAATCTTCGTTGACATGCGTCTTTGAAATTGGGTGATATCATGTAAGTCAATGGATAATTGCAGCCAAGTTGTGCCGCAGTCACGATTTCCTTGCCCAGTTTCTATTCGCTTTTGTCCAACTCTGTACCGTTTCCACTCACTTGACGATCTCCAAAATTCCATTTAGTTCTTAAGATTTGTGTCTATGGCTTTACATATCTCAATTATTATCACCTTCTTTTCACTGAGAAAAATGAATGTTGAAGTGTTTACACGTTGACACAGTGCTAATAATTACTGTTTTTGACGGAGAACTAGACAAAACAAAAAAGACATCTCGTTTTTTGCATTTTTTGTAGATTTATTCAGAATGAAACCTATTCCTATGAAATTTTTTGAAGGTTAGTAGTTTCTCAAATGGTATTAAAACGATAATGGATTTGATGAAGGAAGTCGAGAACTATGGTGATAACGTTTCAAATTCGTTGTCCGCAACTTCAACTGCTGCTACTCCTCAGGAATGTTATAATGATCAAGTCTTCATGATATTCATGTACACGGTTGAGTTCATTATATACTGTTTAAACTGTGACTGTTCAAATTCAACCATTTTCAGAGCTGGACTAGCCACTTTTATTGTTTTATTAACACGTTCTTATCCGTAGATACTACAATATATTATGCCCGACCTTGTCTCAATATGCGGCAAGCTTTAATGCGTAAGCAAATGTCAGCTGATAATTTCTTCAACAACAGAACACGAAAGACCCTGACTACGAGAAGACCAGAGCAAGCATTAAAAAATTGAAATTTTTTTTGAATGACATAACTGCGTTTTTTTTATTGCGAGTTGCATTCAATTTTTTGAAAAATAACTAAGAACAGCATTTTGATGGTCTAATCTATCCAGCACCAGCCATTGAACGAGGAAAGTTTATATCTAAAATCAAACATTACTGCCTCTGAATGGTAAGCGTCGTTTTTGACTCACATTATATGTCTATATAGACCTCAAAAGAGCTTCTAGAACTATATAAAATTGATCAAGTAATACAAACATTGCATAAAACATTAGCAATATTGCTGGAGATTAGAGATTGGAAAAAAGTCTCTATTTAGGCGAGCGTATGTCTAGTCAAGATCCACTAATATTTGTCCGCTAAGACGTAGTGTTCAACTGCCCTATAGCACTGGTTTTGATATCGTTCTGTCGATGAAGGCTATAGCGAAGCAATAGGCACCTCTGCCATGTGGTGCAGTAATGCTAACCGACGGCTGAGATCACCAATTGACGCTATTTTTTCCTTTGATTAAAAATTACTCACATAGAAAACTTCTGAAAGCATGCGATTCGTTCAGATTATTTGACTTCTTTGATGATTGCCGACAGTCGCGGTGATAAAATTTTCACATTAATTATTTGAAGAAATTTCGGAAAGTGTATCAAACGGCAGCGATGGAAATCTCACCCATTCCCCTTTTCGGCTGAATGATACGCCGCTATCTTTTACAAGCCTTTTACTTTTAAAATTATGTTATTGTTTGGCTAGCAAAAAATGCGTGTAAAATGGTGCTTCTATGGTCATCTAAAAATCCTAGTCTCTCCCAAAGGCGTTTCTCCAGATACTGAGCACAATAATGTTCTTTTGACACACATTTGTTTATGTAGGAGAACATTTCGTTTTGAACGCATCTTAAAGAGATGCGCAGTAGTTGTGTTTCAATGCTCAGTATCTTTGGAGAGTCCTTTGGTAAGCCGCATAAGTATAGCTTCCTAGATCTTATAAAATTAGAAATAAGTTTGTATTTTGAGCAGCGGAGAAGAAAGCAAACATTTTGTTGCATTAGGACAGTTCTTTGTCTTAATGACAATACGTCCTTAACAAGTCGAGAATATCTTGCTGATACATATCGCATTAATTCAAAAGTTCTTTTTTCTATAAACCTCGGCATAATTAATTGTTATAAGAAAGTCGAAAAAACTTATCTATTTTTCAAACTTCACCAACCTCGCGTCAGCTAATCAAAATAAAAAGCAAGTGATGTAGAGATGAAATGGATAGAGAGTCGTGGCCGAGTGGTTGTGATGCTAGTCGTGGCGCGCGTGGTGCTCAGCTCCACCCCGCCTCTCTCCGGCAGTCAACAACAACGCCTTATGGAACGCCACAGCAAGGCTATTCGCGCGATTGCAAGGAGACTCGCTCAAGCATTATTCTGTGCCGTTAAAAAGAAGATGAGAAACGATTTGAATGCTAGAAGTGCTGGTATCTGCACAGTAAAAAACACTGTGATGACGGATCAAATAAAATGTCAAAGTGCTAAGAACCACCAGACCTAACCATGGGATGACAACTTCAAGGGCAATTTCTTCTCATCTGCGTTCAATACACTGTGGAGCTTGAATGCATCCCGGCTAAGAATTCCTTCAGTGCAATTGTTGGCGAAATCCCCTGAAATCAGCCGGCCTTAACAATCCACAAAACCTGTCAAATTCCTGATGAAGATCTGAGAGGTCAGTTAACCTAGGACTACGGCAAGAGTCAATTTCACTAGTGTTGAACGACATTACAACGAATACGGAAATTCCCAAGCACCAACAGAACTCGGATCTAGAAATATGGGTGCGTTTAACAGGTGATAAATGCAAGGAAACGAGTCGATTTTAAAGAGTGGCGGTATTGACACCGCATTTGATGCGAGCCATGTCAAATATGTGCAGAAATAAAAAGATACTCATATATCCTAGAGTTACGAGTCCTCTATCAGGATGGGATACATTTTTGCGAGATGTACCGTAGTCTGCCTCTTCTCCGTTGCATCACGATTACCGGAAACCGTTCAGCTATCTAGAAGCATTTGAAATTAATAAACTGCTCGCAAAACGATGTTGCTTCTTATCTTCTATCTTTAGATGTTCAAATACAATAGAAATATAATTTCATGACGGAAAATTTCTGACAGTTTTTGAAATTTAGCGGAATATGTGCGCTCATTTCAATCGTGCGATGTGGATATATTGACTATTTGTACTTGAAACTAACATATCTCAGCTCATAGATCGCTGATTGAAATAGAAGCCACGAATGCCCTCAGATTAGTTCCGATAAGATGTGATTTATGTATGTAAAAAGAATCATGATTTTCCAAACTTTAAAAAGTACTTTTTTGGACTAATCTTCGTAGTGACTCGCATTATAAACGCCGAAGTAGTGTAGAAGTTAAGATCTTGTATAACATGTGCTTTTTCCTAATCAATTGATGATGTTTGATCCACCACACTCTTGATTTCAGAAATTTTAATCTCACTCAGTTTTTTACCAATCTTTCTGAACAATTTTTAATGTAAAAGAATAGTGCGAATGACATTTCGGGTTCATTAAGTTCGCAAATTCTAAAGTTCTCAATACTTCTAATTATCCAAAATTTGTCACAATCATCAAAGATCGAGCATGTTCCGTTACGATCAAGAGATCCTCCGAAGTCTGACGATATTCTGACTACGCATCCACAAATCAATTGTTAACTATTTTCTCAGTTTCAGAACTTGTCTAGGTGCTTAAACATCAACGGCGGGTACCTAGATATTTCGTGAATTAGGTGGATTAAGAAAAGGCCTCTGTCGTAACTACTAAAACTTCTACATTTTTCCTTGAATCACATGTGATTGGGTGTGCTCGTTTAACAGAATTGACGCCTTTGTAACATAATACATTTTCAATTAATCGAGTCGATAGCGTACGATGTAGTTTATTGTGCAATTTGTGCATTTCCGGACCATCAAGGAGGCTTTAATGGATGTATCATTTTCGGATCATTGGAAGTGCATTAAGAGCTCTTCACATTACAAATCAATTAAGATATTGGTTTTGTTGGCATATTCTTATCCAAGAATTAAATAGGACGCTTGCACTTCTCTACAGAATCCAATTTTCTTGTCACGTAATCATGCGTCAACACAGAATTGATAACAGTAGACTTTTCTTACTCCTATTTAGCTCTATCCATTACATAAGTTTTTAAGTTTGCATTTAACCTCTAGAAGCTTAGGTTCTATTTACACCCTGTTCGTCCCCATATTTTCTAAAAATCTGTATTGACTTACTTTTGGTACATCTTTCAATAATCATCTTCGATAGCAACTGCATTTTATTGGAACTTTCGTCTTCATGATAAGTGTTCATGGTGATGTTCTCGAAGGTAAGGCTGGAAACTAATTATCTTGACAACCCTCTTGCAACGTTCAGTCTTGATAATGTCTGTGATAATTATGACTTCACCACAGAACAAGATTATCAATCACAAAAGCACTAAGACGTCTTTTAAAAACAACAAATGCTTCTTGAAAATGTAAGGCCGGCAAAAATGAGCAAAAAAAAAGCATTTTTGCGGAAGCTAAGAACGGTCGTTAATGACTTTTTGGCGCCATTTACCACGTGATACTCAATTTATGATTTTTTTTAATATCTTCACTGTGGTCGCTCAACGTTGTTTCAGACTCGATGTCATAGTCTACTCCCGAAAGTAGAGTCACTCTACACTTATGTTATGTCATTAGGAGATTCCAATTTTATGACAGAACTGACAACTTAGCAATAACGTTTTTCGTCATCTGAATGTAAATTAACAGAATTTACTTTCGAAAGAAGCATATCGTAATTTTTGATTCCATATCGAATTTTTGGTTTTCTGAGCTTTCTGATTTTCTTTATTAGCCCTAATTGCTCCAATGTATAAGTAATGGGCCAAAAAATGAAGCTGAATTATTGGTTATATCTTTTTTCTTTGAAATTACCTTACTATATCCACTGCTCAAAAACATCTGCTAGTTAACATTGGTAATTATACTTGAATTTTTTGTGCAACAAAGCATTCTTAGCAAATGGTAATAAGATCTTCTTCACAGATATGGGAGAATACCATCATTAGATTTTCCCTCTCTATTATTAGACTGATTTGAATCCTATACACATTTTTATGGCCTACGACGGCTGTTCCGCTTTCATCAGAGCTACGATGATTCCAGGTAAATTTCTACAGCAGTTGATCTTCTTCCCATGCCAGTTTTCGCAATAGTCGCATCGAGACGAATGGACTAGTAAGGACCACCCCTTGAATAATATAGTATTCATATGAAAAATGTTCCTCGGCGTTGCTTTTTTTCGTACTCCAGCAATACGGTATTAATCGACAGTTCTCCAAGACACACAACGGTCCTTGGGCAATTGTCAACCGATTTTTATTTGCTCCTCTCGCGACAATACCTCCTGCAAAAGCCAGTTTAATAACATACAAGGAAGCAAATCTTGAATTTCGACTTTCATTGAGCCCTATTAATATTCTCGTTTCTTGTATGTTAGCTAATACTAATCCGAGTGCTACAGGATGGATGAGTATCGTAGGATCAGATAAAAATCGGACGGCGATCGTCCAAGAACCGTTTCGTATTCTGGAGAATGCGCAGTGATATCGAGTTGCTGGAATGCCGTATAGAAGACAAGGCTGAGGAGGCTACTTCATTTGTATAATGATTAGCACTACTCAATTCGTCTCGATGCGACAGTTACGAAGACCAGCATTGGAAAAGAAACAGCTGCTGTGAACACTCGACGCGAATCATTCTGACATTGAGAAAGGCGAATTTCTGGAACTTTGACCATAAAACAAAATCATAAAATTCCGTGTTGCTTCAACAATGAAAGAGAGAATCTTAATCTCCCAAATCGAAAATAAATGAAAGTAGGATTCCAAAGTTTGTTTTTTATATGTTATCGTGTAATTGTCAGACATCTTTCTTCGAAGTGTTCAATAGCGATTGAGTTTCTGAAATAAGGTAGAGCTCAAAACATTTGAAGCGGATCAATTTCTCAGGTCGATGTCATATACTTGAGTGCGTTAAATGCTCTAGAGCCCACTATTGGGCTGTCCTATAATTTATATTGTTTTAACTAGTTTTTTTTTTCTATTTCATATGGGGTATTGCCAAAACTCTGAGGGTATGTTGGAGAAAATTCTGGTTGCTTGGCCAGACATTTCGATACGACCGTAACATCATCGCTCGCCATCCGAGATGGGCTGTCGCGAAACGATATCTCAATGGACACCTTATACATTAGCGATTGCCTCACATTGCGAAGTTGGCTTGACACATTGTGAAATAAATGGGCAGAAACACGGTCGTATCGAATTGCACTCCCGTAAAGTCGCGATACTGTTCTATTGGATTATTAACTCTTCTAAGTCCTAACACAGTGCTTGCGGGAGAAATAATTTAAAGACTACAACCAGTAAAAACGGGTCCTCACAACTAATATGATCGTCAGCCTCATTCTTTGTGGCAAGGAGGCATTCAAATTTTGCCCCGCAAATAGTTGCATATCAGTGATCATGACCGTAATTAAATTGCCAATTAATTGATTTCATTAAATAGATGTCAGCTGAATTAACGAAATTGTTGAAATGTAAAAGGAACTATGGAACAACCAGTGCATAGCTATAGTGTAGCCCATACAGTCACTTGTGGTTGTTTCCCAAAAAGGAGGACAAAATGGGAAAGGTCAATGGCACCCTATACATTCCCTTCTCAGTGCCTTACTTTGCTGCACAGTTTGCTCATTTTTTTGTAATTATTTGAACGTGCCTAACACAAATGCCAGTTAATTGCTTTGGTAGATGTCATGCAAGGTGCAACACAACGTTGCTTCCTATAAGCAATGGTTCGCAACACGCCTTTTTCTGGGTTAGCCCGTTCTCCTGCGAGAGGCTACTGGTCCTGGAGAAAGTACACTCAGGCAAAAACTCGAGTCACACATGCACGTGCCTCGAGTATACACGTGCCCCTAACGTGGAATGTGCTAGCAGCAACTGACTCTATATGTTGAGTACTAGCGTAAGCTATTTTTTGAACCTACGCCAAATTATTGACTTCCGAAGTCCTCAAGTTTATCGAGAGTTATTGGGTCTTGCTATATCATCTTCTATGCAAGTCACGTAATGTTAAGTTTTGAGTAGTATTCAACCACTAAGGAGCTGTCAGTGCAGTGGTAGTGATGGCTCTAGTAGTGCACGGGCCATTTTATCTAAACAATGGTTTTACTCCGAACAGGCACGCTCAACCGTTCATACTCGGATTCGCGAAATTTGTAGCCCACTGGTGTGGCAAAATCACTCCTTCTACTCTATGTGGAACATCTAAGCCCGGCTATGTCGCGATTTCGAGAAGAATCGACTCAATCTGCTTCTAATGACATTGTTGACAAAGACGTCAATATCTTTGAAATTGCAGCCAATGATCATACACAAATATGCCCGGAAACGTTCGTAAATGACTCCACAGTGATTGTAAAGTTGATATAAAAAGTCTGTCGGAGTCGTTTGACATTTCAAAAGAGTCGTAATATACTGGGACATTTGAGTTTCTCTATCTGAGCTGTGATCAACAATCACAGTGCGCGTGAGCAATGTGCTCCTGTGAAACTGTTACCACATTTTGTTACTCAGAACTTACAAATTCGGCAAAGAACATTGAACAAAAAGTGGTTTTGTCGCCGGTGATTAGTCCTCTTCTGATTTTTATACATAAATAAGCATTGTATTAGCTTGTAATCATCGAGTACTGAAGAACTCTCCAGCAAACTCGATATGCTCTCACTGTGCTCCAGAATTGCATAGTAGACACCGCTCGCATAAGAGACAGGAAAAGTGTGGCACTTTCACTTGATGTACAGTGCAACATTTCGGCCGTGTTCTTTGCTAAATGGGATGGATTTTGACTTCAGTCTGGGATCACGCCATCGTCTTTCAATCGTCTCTGTTCAATCAAGACTAGAGGTGTATTGAATGGCTTCAGCTCTCTCTGCATCTGAATTAGGTGCAATTATACGTATTGGGTACGTACCTAAACTGCCCGTTTCTGAAACTGTGGTATCCACGATGTTTTTCGTTTATTTTTACTTTACAATTGTTCTAGCCAGTAGCTTATTTCAAGCGCTACGACGTCTGCGAAGATTATTTTGTAAGCGCTTAGCACGCCTTGGTTTGGGGTTCCTTCGAACTCTAGCAAATTCGATAGATGTTCCAAAGGTTTTTTACCAAGGAAAATCAACTATGCATTTTTTGTATCGGAACCATTATTGTTCAGACAGATGATCTTTTACTGGCGGCTAGTATGGCGGCGACCGTGTTCAATGTTATGGTTATATTCTGTGCAGTTAAATTATTCAAACGAAGCGGTGACACTATGCATCTTTTCATTTTAAATATGACCATCGGAGATCTGATATTGACAGGTAAGGCGAATTAGGAAACTTCAATGTCTGCATCCAACCACGTGTACATCTAAAGTTCGCCAAAAAATTAATATATGGTTTTTTTCAGTGTTTTGCCATCCAAACGAATTACTGATTCGAAAACACGATTTTCTTCAGCAAGTTCATCTTTGTGCGGTTGTCCATTATTTCAATTGGACTGGATTGGCGGTTTCTGGCTTGTCGCTCACAATGCTTAATATTGACAAGGCACTGTTACATCTTTCTAGCATAAATTGTCCATTAGATATGTTATTTGTACGGATAACATAGCTGATCTTACTTTTCCGAAGTTATTCAAAATTTACTAAGTCGACTGAGTTTGCTTAGATAGATGTGAGATTATCTCACCAGTTCTTAAGTACGACAACATTTCAAGTGGTTTTAACAAAAATTAGGTTAATTTGGGCGATTAAATTTATTCACTTTGAAATCCCTGTGCAAGTGACGGATTCGGAGAACTGGGAATCTGGAGACATATAAAGTCTTCGTGCGGTGGTTACTTATGCCTACAGCGTTAAATGCGCAAAGCTCATATAAATAATATATATTTTAAGCCATGAATGTGGTTTGTTATTGACACTCATACAATACAATACTCTTGTTTCGGCCTTGCGGCCTCGACAGTTGCACGCTGCCTTTCATCTGAGCCAATCCCTCTTGGAGTAGAAGCCTCATACATAGAGGAACCGCAGATGTAATATTTACATGCTCCATCTAGTGATAAAAATCACCAAAATGACTGTGTTGTCTACTCTATTGATCTTGGGTGGCTGTTGTTACAAATCATGCCAATCGCTTTAAGTGTTTTCGTAAGACTACGCTGAAATTTTAATATACCTGATAATTATTTTTGAGCCATGTTTCCAAATTTCAAGTTCAGCTGATCTATTTTCGTTGGCCACTGAACTACGACCGGTCAATGTCGAAGCGAAGAGCAGCTTTGTTCTGTCTCCTTATATGGGGACTATCTGTTGGGTAAGGAAACGTGTATGCTTTGTGTTCATATCATTACACTAATTTTAAACGCGAGAGGATTCCAATATCAATCGAAGAATTTGTGCTACACATCAACATTCCATTAATTATGGTTGTTTAAAGAAAAACGGATATTCGTCTGATATACGGTAGGCTCTATTGAAACAACTTGTGATATTGCAACCGATGCACGACACTATGTTCCTAAACTCAAATGATTATCTTGAGAAGCAAATTCTGGCAACTATAAGTTCAGTGGCGTCTACAGCTGAAATAACACATTATAAAGAAGAGAAAGCATTTGGCGTTGATCGATCTCCGGGATACTCTGTGCATCTAACTCTATTAATCGCCTCAATGACACTTTGGCGCATAGTCGGTATGCAGCATAAACTGCAAGGCTTGCGGATGCACTGAGTTTTATTCTGTTCTGGTTTCTCACTTCTCCTCAGGTATACCTGGTAGACTTATACCTCGTTATTTACACTTCGGTATGATAACTGACGGAAATCCTTTTAAGTCCATCAAAACGTCCTTGTAATTTTTTGAAGAATTCCCATTAAGCAAAATTGAGACTATCGTTAACTAATGTCCTACACTGTTATGCAATGGAACAACGGGAATCTGTGCATAAAGATCCTAGTCTCCAGCAAGCACTCTATTTATCATCCAATAAGAAGTCGAGGGAGCTAATTATGAAAACCTTGCATAAGACATTCCACAATCACTATTAAATGGTGTTCTTCCAGGTTTATATCATACTGTTGGCTCTTCAACATCGTTTACATTCATTCTTTCGATTGCTCACTGCAGATAAGTCCACTACTTTTTCTGCGGAATTGTTTTAATTTGATCATATTAAGAGTACTCTTCCAATAATTCTATTACAGATGTCACCGGGTAAAAAGTTTTACTACGAAATCTTTTTAATCTTATTCTGCGTTTTGCCTGTCACTTCTTCATTGATTGTGTCTATATATTTATTTAATCTAACTCGTCAGAAAAGAAGTGCTGGAAGTGGAGGAGACACATCTGCATTTAAAAACAAGGTTACCTTTGATAAATAGTCCTCATTATGGTTTGCCATCCTTCAGAAGTTTTTTAGGATCACTTCCGTCATCCGCCCTCAGTTCGACCCCTCGGAAAAAAGTACTTATCAGCTGTTTTCAAAGTTTTAGTAGTCATTTGTTGAATAAATCTCGAAAAATTCAAAAATGTTCTTCATTTTGAAAATGGTCTTTTTGTTGTGTTGTAACAGCAGAAATAAAATTGTGCTCCTGATATAATTATTTCACGGTGAACATGGCTTTCTATCTACACTTTAGTATCCATTCGGTAGCACAGATCACAAAAATTACAGCAATATACTTTTTAACGGGTTTTTTTTACTATGCTGTGACACTCGAAAAAGATTGAACTTTGCAAACTTGGATCATCTTAGTTATCCGCATTTTTTCAGGTCCTTGAGAAAAATGCGACTATTGACTCTTCCAAGTCTCGACAGTTGTCTAATAGCTTAAATCTCAGAAATTTCAACAGTGCATTTTGATTTCAAAATGGTTTTATTATTGCGTTGTAACGGCAAATATAAAATTATACTCCTCATCCAAACAGTTCTCTCTGAGTAAAGTCTTTCCCTCAAACTTCTAGTAGCTAATCAATAGCGTAAATATCGGCAATTTCAATGATTCATTCGGTTTCTAAAAAGAACTTTTATTGCGCTGTGGTGGTCAAAAGAAGGTCAAGTTTTGCACAGTGCGATATTAGCACTAAACCACCGCGATTTGCCCGTATGGGGACAAGATTTCACAGCAATGCCACTAAGCCAAAGCGCTTTTTCCTTGACAAATTTACGAAGCCCATCATTGTTTCCACTGTTACGGCGCGCTAAGTAGTCCTTCTCAATAATCAAATACATCGTAGGAGTCGTCGAGATTTAAGCTATAGCTGTTTAATGAATAAATAAGAGTCTTTTGTTCACTGGGAAATGTTTGAATCAAGGACATATTTCATTTTTGGTGTAACTGTGCACCAAAAAGACTATTTCAGTAACAAAAAGCATTTTTAAGTTTTTCGAGATTCAAGTATCGAATGGCTACTAGAGCCTTAAAGACAAACAAAGATTACGCCTTTGTAAGAGGTCGACTGAGGTGATTCACGGATAAGTACCGTTTCTTATGTGTCCTCTTTTTAACTTCAAACTCTATTAGGTGAAATCGCTCGTCTTTATTTTTGCAACAACAGCATGGACATCGTGCAGTTTACTACCATATCGAATCATGAATCTAGCTAGAATCCATCTCTTCACGTTAGTTTTATTGCTAAATTTTTGTTTTTGAACGAGTTTAAGTGTGCGATCTCTCATCTTTCTTTTACTTTCAACTTTCATCACTCTTGTGAATTTAGATCTTTGAATCTTTGAGAATTTCTCAGGTAATACACATCCCAAAATTAGAGAAGCGTGCAAAACTTTTTAGCTTTCTTTCGTTATCGGTGACTCCATTGTATGACATTATTCTCATTGTGAGGCAAGAGGGAGATAGAAGAAAAATGAAGTGAGTTTCAGATGGTCTGAACTCTCATGTGAAGGAAAGCAATTAATGAATTGGATAGCATGGATTCTAATATATCTCCTCACAATTAATCCGGTATAATCTAATGTAGTACCACTTAGTATTTATTGAGAATCGACAATTAACTTCACATTTATTTTCAGATCGTCAATCCTTTAATCACATCACTAATCTATGCGCCCTATCGTATGACTATCAAGAAATTCCTTGTGAATATTCCTGTTGGGAATCGTCCGTTCTATAACTATCAAGGAGAGCATCTTCACTTGGATAGCAGGTACATAGGTTTCTTATGTTGGATGCTTAAAATTGCTTGAAACTTCAACACGTACACGGCGACACTCAATGTTTGGTGACAGCTCCCTGGAAAATGCGTAACATTTCGGACATCGACCAGTTGCTTCAGTCTCCACCCCTAATCCTCCTACCTCCCCAATATTGAAGCGCGGTGATAGGTATAATTTTGTGCAACAAAACACCTGATCTATGCAGATATGTGGCTGGTGCCTGTAATCACCGTAATCGCGTAGTAAAACCCAAAAATCTCTTATTCCTTTCAAACCTTTGATCTCCAAAATTTTAAAATTTGAATATATTTCGTAGAAATCATAGAAACGGTAGGGCACACCTTGTTCGAAAAAGCACGAAAATCTTCAAATTCTCTAGATATTGAAATTTATTGTCAGTTCGTTGAAAACGAAGTTCGGGCTTCATACTCCGGATTTCAGATCATTGCCGTAGTACAATAACGCGTCACTTACTGCCACCATCGCAAGCATGTCAGCAGCTTTTCTGTATCGTTAGGACAATTCTACAAAAATCCTCAATGCCCAGACTTATGAAAGATTGAAGGCTGGTTAACTCAGAGAGAAATGCCGAATTAATTACTGGCACGTGTAAAGGCAAGGAATCAAGCACTTGGCGTCGATAAATACCCGAAGAATGCACCATGCGTCCGTTTCGTCAATAATCGTCGATGTGACCGATTACATTTGTCCTAAACAATAATTTGCACTAACCTAATCAAATTGCCGACGACGGGCAGATGAAAGATTAGGTGAACTAGTAGCGCGATGTCAATGATCACCATGTCTCTATTCCACTGCGTATTCCATAACGCGCATCGCGCCTTGTTGTTTAGCGTGAAGGAATCTCTAGCAGTGCACTGTCCAATCCTTGAGTGCCTGGATTGGGGATAATCAACTCTACATAATATATGATTATACAACACGTCACTCTTTTGCACCAACACTGAGTGTCTTGCCTAAAATCAATTTTGTATAGCTTTTGTAAATGACGTAGTCACAGCAACTTTCTAATGTCTCACCACGTAACCTCCGAACTTTTGAGTTGATAAGATCGTGTCTGCTAGCTTTCCTTGTACTCTCTAATTATGCAGCAGCTTTGCATCGGTTCGTCGCAGTCGGAACCGCCGCTCATCGTCAACAGAATCTGCTAGTCTCAGACAGTCCACTGAGGTGGGAAAAGCATTTTATCAGAAAGTACTGAAGTAAATATTTATTTCATATATTGCTCTGCTTAAATGCCTTCATATGTCAGTCATTGAAGGTACGGATGTCTATGGGCGAGCCGTGGACACCATCGAAAAGTCCATCAAAAGAGAAGTCTGAGCAAGAATTTTCTTTTGAGAAGAAAATGGAGGTTATCAATGAGGACTCCCAATCTCGCTGAGGTATCCAATAAGATGTTCCCAATCTCAAAGAGCCAATCGCCCCAATACTAGTCAGAACCAATGATTTACTTGTCTGCGCTTGCCATATTTTTGAAGCAGCGTTCATTTTGGGATCTTGAAAAGGCACATAGTGTTTTCTTGTAATTCCTTCACAGGCATTAACCGTAATTGAAAAACAAATTTTGTCTAACTACACTGGTTATCTTGCTGCTTACGGCATGATTTGAGAATTGCTACGCATTCTGTTTCAAGTGCCTGTCTTGAGTAATACACAAAGTTATGACATCATGTTAACTCACCCAGCCAAATACTATCAACAAGCAAGTTGTGCTTACGGTTATTACCTACTTTGAGGCTATTTGTGAAGCTCTTCAAATCCTTTTTGAGTACTTTAATTTAGTGAGCTGGACAGGGGAACGGTGATCTTAAAAAACTAGTTTGCAGTGCCTTTAGTGGTTACTGATTAATTTATTAATGATAATCTATTGCGACTATGGGGTTTGTTGGGAGTTCATGAGCTAATACCCAAACAGAATGTCGAATGTGATGATTTGATGCCTTAACTTCGACCATGCAATTTAATGTGTTGGGTGCCACCGTAAGGTTTGTCAGACAAGTAATGAACTATGATCAAACTCCGAAAATCTTACCGATAAATTAGTTTATTAATTCTCTACCGTTTTTCAGCGCTCTACCGTTCAGTGAAGTAAATTTGCTTTATGCCGATGAAATTTAAACGTGATGCAGGTGCAATATATCAACCGCCAGCTGAATTATATTTGTGAAATGTTGCTTAAATTAGTCATGTTGGCAGATGTTAAACCTTGACTTATTTTGTTTTTTACCAGTTGCGTTTTTCTATTGGTGAATAATTATGGAACATCTTGGATCAGCTAGATAATATGAGTTGTTCTTCAACACCTTGATCTTACATTGTTGAGTCTATACACTTTCAATTTTTCTCAAGCATCTCGCTATACATTGGCAGTCACACTGGTCAGCATAAATTTTTGGCCATGGTCAAGTTCAGAGTTGCATAAAAACAATATTCAAATTTTTTTGAAGTGGCAAATAAATGTCAGCCTCATTTGAACCTTCGTAGTATAAAGCCTGAGCTGCATATTGACCTATGCATTTTCTCATTAGTGGTCGAGTTTTTACTGTTGTCTCACCCCTGCATCAGAAATGGCGTGGAAAAATCTTGTTTTTTTTTGAGTAATTTTGAAGCAACTTTTTTAAATGAGTTTATTTTGTGAAATTTGTGGGCGGATCAAACATCCCTTACCTACTTAACATGTCTTCCAGCACAGCAATTGTTGTGCCTTCGCATCCTCTTACAATATCCTACGCATTGTCTCTATGTTTTTGCCTCAAGAATGTAGCTTTTCTATCTTACCGCCATTCAAAGTATTCGCATATGCTTGCTTGTGGATCATCTTCGTGTTCATCAGACACATCTGAGATATTAACCGAAAGAAGCGCTGCGTACAACTGGAAAAGCAGAAATATACGCACCCTTTGCCAACTTCTCTTACACATGGACAATGGGCCATATGGTCACTTTCTCTCATAGCTTATTCTGATTCGAGTTATCAAGCATCTGCAATTTTGCTGATTTAGTAAAGAAAAAAGCTTTGTCGTAAAATGTTGACGTCATAAAAATGTCACTTTCTGCTTCTGCTCTTACAACATGATGTGCTCTGGTTTTCTTGCGCTAATTACTGTCCTCTTCTTGGCTTCAGGCGGTTGAGCTGCCCAGGAAGTATGTCCTAATTTTCTGACTGTTCCCGATAACAGAGATCCTACTAGTGGGCTTGCAGTCTAGTAAATCTTGTGTGCCAACTCTCAGCGCAAGGACGATTCCGCTCATCAAGAAGATCAAAGATAAGATTTGTCACTACGGGCTGTACCACATGCCATTTATGAAGACATTACTACTCCGATTACTCAAAAATGTAGCCCCTTCTCTAGCATTATTTGAACAAGCTGAGTTCGCATTTTCGTTTCTGCCTTGAAATCCACACTAGCTGACTGACCGGCTGTCTGAGTACATCGTGATGACCAAGAGCGTGAACAGTAGCTCACAACTAGAAAAGCCTCACTTGCAACATTGAGCGTCGGAGTCTACCAGTGGACGGTGGGTTGTAAAGTAAGCCACATCACAGTAAATTTGAACTTTTACTCAACCGATTCGCCGATGTCCTAAGATTTGATGAAGCTTCCATTTTTCACGGAAATGAGGAAGGACCGTTTTGTTGAAAAAAACGAAATCCGAAAACAATCGCATGCCGGAATTTGACTAGATCGTTAGTAATCTACTGGAAAAATGACAGGATTGGCAAAATAGACGATGTACACTTGGCTAATAAGACACTTCTACGCCAGCGCTGCAAAGGCTGGACTGGAAATTTATAGTGAATCCCTTGTATGCAAGAACAATGGAAGTGACATGTCCATGTGAAAATGTGCGAGCAGTAGGCATAATTGACCAAATTAAATGACAGCAAAAAAATTGTTAAAGAAAATCTTTGAGGAGAGAAGTGTAGAAGTAGTATCGGGCTGTAGAGATTGGGAACAGTATTCACTGCACCCATTGAATATTTATTGGAAGCAGAATTACTATGACTGCATTCGACGCCCAAGAGGGCGCAGTTACGGTTTTCACAAAGGTAATGGAAAAAATTATGAATTCAAAGAGGATGCAAATTTCATCCCATTGCTTTTTCTTCGTGAAGTCTCACATGGTATTCCTTTCAAGTCGAATACAACCCGATCGGCGAAAAATGAAACGGCAGAATTTCAAAGAGATTTCCGTGAGTCTTCAGCAGCACACCAGCTGGATTCTCACACATTACCCGCTAAAATAAAAAAATCTAATCAATGCGAAATCGATGGTCAACAGTTACACATTTCTTTACTGGTCCTACTGATGACTGTCAATTATGACAACTTTAAATCATTTGTATGTATGAATTGTAATTTGCAAATTGTGAAATAAATGTTATCGCATTCAATGTTTGAACAGCCAATAAAAAAATAACAAACATTCTACGGACGCGCACATTCACGAGCGTATGAATATATAGACGTTGCGGCACTTTAAAGATGTCTCTTTGATGACATGTCATCTTATTGTAGCAGAAAGCCTTCTGCAAGTACAGAACTGCTACCTTCTAGTACAGCAGGATAATTTTTATTTACTCCTCAAGGCAACAGCCCCTTTGACACATTCTCTCTTCAAAGGCACCAGATTCCTCGTCCATAAGTTAAGCTTGTTGAAAACGTTTTCTGTAATTTATAGAGCGGAAAATCATTGAAAGAATAGTCTTTTACGGAGTGCCTCCATAACCTGATGGCATGTTTTGAGCCTTTCATTAGGTCTCTTATGTGCACTTATACAATGCATGCCACGTGTTTTGGCCTTACAGCCTCGTCAGTTGCACGGTGCCTTTTCGTTCAGTTAGTTCCTAGAGGACTTAGCTCTATATAGAGAAGCCGCCGAAGAACTGTACTCACCTAACGTACGGTGAGAAAATCACCGCGGCGTTCCTTCAGGGTGATCGATTGTCGATTGCATGGGAGACAGCTGTTACGTGGGTATATGTAACCATATATTTGAACTGACTATTCTGAGACCTCGCTCAAGACCTGTATAATCTGGCAGCATACTTCTAGTCTTTCATAGAGCCTGTAATGGGGGCGTTTGTATAGTTCGTCGTCGCTTTCTTCAAATAGGGGTAGATCCTCGAGGAAATGACTGAGCGAAGAGGCACCGTGAAACTGACGAGGATGCAAAGCCAAGACAAGTGTCATATACTTTAATTGCCCATGACAGACTTCATGAAAGACTTAAAAAATATCCTCAGGTTGTATTGATTCTGAGCGAGGTCTCAAAATAGTTGACCATAATCTATAGTTACATACTGTCCCTGCTAGAAAACCTATAAATTGACTGAAAAGAGTAACAGCAAAGATGTGTGTGCCGAAATAATCGACTGAAGGAAACACGATCCTAAGGGTGGGCATACCGGCTTCTGAACCACTGCTGAGATCTAAAGAAAAGCAAAAGTAGAAAGAAGGGCCTTGGAAATTAGTGTACCATGCACCATTCATAATTTAAAAGACTCCTTATAGTGTTGCGGCGATGCTTCCATTACTCCGATTTGGTTAAAATACTATATAAACTCATGTCCTATATTACTGAGGTCACGGAGTCGTAAATTCTAATTCGTTCTCCATTTCGCTAGTCACTTCTCAATAATTTCACTTTTCTTGCTTCATTTGCAGTCAAAATGATCTTTTTGCTTTGGAGAATGAGTACATGTGTGTTCATGAGAATATGAGCGGTGTTTCAGGAGAATCAATAGCTTTACAGGGTATTTTCACAAATATTTGCGCTCTTAACAACAAATGAAGACTGAATTCTTTACTGCGATAATGTGGTGACCATCTCTGACAGGATGTGTGGTGTCTCTAAACCGCGTCTTCTGTGACTGCTATAAGAAATGGATAGATGATCTCAAAAAATGTCATGCTGCGGGCAAGTGTTTTTGCCATGATCTTCATTGAAGCTCGGTTCAAGTTGTTAGTGCTCTGCTTTGTTGTTAGCTTACACTAGGCTGCTGCAAAACTTTTTCATGGCTAGTGTTCTAGGGCTATTTCTTTTTGAATGTTAATCTTCGTATCTGTCGTATGGAGGAGGGCTGAGTAGAGAATTGCATGAATGACGTAGTGTAACTAAGCAGTACCCTCTCATGAAGAACTCTAGTAAAGCTGAAATGCCCTAGTGGCATTAGACACTTCCATAGCATACAAGATAATTTTTGCTCCACTGTTAGTGCAGTAATATTTTTCTGTGAGGATAATCCATTGTGTACCAGCCGGATTAATATCAAATGGCACACAACAAAATAATGATGTCAATAGTAACGGCTGTGAACACGCGATCCGAGTCATTGTAGTTTCAAAGAAAGCTGAGCTACCAAAAGATCAGCTCTGATAAAGATTTTTACCAGCCATGTGTAAGCATGTCAGTAAAGCAAGGCATTGTTCCGACACTGTGCGACGTATATCTCCTCTTAGCGAAGGTTGGAGGTGTGAAAATAATGTGATTTGTACAGCATTCTGGTACCATAGTCCTGCTTTCTGAACTTAATGGACTTCATTCGAAACGCTTGACATTATTGGCAGGATAACAATAGCGAGCAACTGGAAGAACATTTGAAAGACACCTTTCTTTACTCTTATTGGATAGGAAATCGTCCGCATGGTCCTTCAAATCTTAAAGGTCATTTTATTTTATGAATAGTTGCCTCCAGTTTTAAGAGAAGTGTTCAGTATTCTTCTTAAAGAACAGATACGACATTGTCAGTAACAGGACTTACTGGATTAAATGCACTTAATTAAAATAATGACTGGCCTTCTAACAGTGTCATCTTCGTCAGAGACCAAAATTCTCCTCCAAAGTGCTTTCGCTATGTATTAATCACGCTGGCATTCTCTCAACTTATATTTCCTCAGCTGAGTCTACATTATGCCTTGTTTGTATCGAGGAGGTTAACGCAGCATACGATCGCAATTCAGGGTTTAGTAGTCAATGGCTCTTCTTTAATCAACCGCATGATGCCTGTAGCCGTTTTCACTTTTGAAGTTCGAGACGATTTGATATTTCCTACAGCTTTGGTGAAGATATAGTCTCTGTCTAAGAAAATTTTGTGTCCTGATAATAGGAGTTCCTTGACGAGTAGGAAAGAAATCACTCCAAAAATTCCAGAACCGATTTGCTGTTCTTCTATTGATTTCCGCGTTAATTAAATAATTCGCTGGTTCTTTAATGAGCAGACAGTCAGTGGCTGAGTCAATAGAAAGTCGCTCATGGAAATTAAAAGTGTGTATTGTGTATCTACCAGTTTAAAAGAGATCTGTTGTAGCTTTGCTCCATGTAAGGAATGTATCTCCCTTCATTGCCTTTGTTTCTTGCAGATGATAACATAAAAATTCATAGTCATCTTATGGCATATTCACGGTAAGCTACGCCAATTGAAAGGTAGAAATTGTGAAGCTGAACTATAATGTTTTCGTTTGAAGTCCTTAGTATAGAATTTAATCATTCTCACTATTTTTGACATTACATTCGTCAAGATGGTACTTGTTTACATAGATATTTTTGAAGCCGATTTCGAAAGATTTGGGTGTGGCCATACACCACTGAGGGTTTTGTCTTCTTCCGCAACAGTCGTTGAATGCTGATCGATTTTCCAAAGAACTTTGAAACAGCTCATACAGAAAGTTTTCATGTCTAAACCAAAAAGAGTCACCAGTTTTTTCACTCTTTATGGGCTTTGCCTGGACAAGTCTTGTGAGTACGACGACCATGGAGCGTGCGCTTTGTTCTGACCGATAGTGGATTTGAACTGGCAACTATGCATGTATGAAACAATATCTTCTACCACTGTACTACTCGTAGATCACTGTTTTTTTTTTCAAAATTTTTGCAAGAATTCTTAAGTTGTCGTATGGCGAAAATTTGCCACCTACTTTGTATTGCAATAATTTCAATATACTTTCAGGAGTAAATCAGAAAATAACATGTAGTAGATGCAGGAGAATATTTTCTTGTGACAAAAGTTTATCCTGTTTTTATTTTTCCATCGGAATTCGCATGAAAATCTAATCTTGCTTCATATTCCAACTTGCTAATGACGCATTGCTTGGTGAACTTTGATAGATGCCTGAGAAGTGTTCGACATCGTTTTCAATTTTAGATTTACATGGAGTTCCTTGCCCAGTATCTTAAACCTTTCATGTTACTCATGTACACTATATATTTCGCATCAAAGGCAGCGTCTCTCTGTGATCTTCAGTTAATATCTGATATTAGTATAAAGACTTGAGAGAGAGAGCTCTAGTGTCATACAGCTCGTACACATTTCTTTGCTATTACAACAAGATTTCTTCTCTCAATAGTGGAAGCTTACAACAGTGCACACCATTTGACAATTTGGTCCATATCAAGTGCGCATGACTTCTCTCTCTTAAATTACAGTGCTCGACTGATCCATTTTTTATACAATTTTTTGAAGACTTTTATCATTTTGGTAAATTTATTCTACATGCATCTACTTCTGTTCTTTGCTTGGTTCAAGCTAAAAGGTGAATCGTTTAGCACAAATTAGTCGCAGAGCATTTCATTTTGGTAAAACTATATATTCGTATCTCACTAATTAGCAAACTGTGTAATTTGTATTGGGTTCCTTTCTGTTAGACAAAAACACAGAAGCGACTCCCTCTTCTGTGTGCTAATAATAATTCGAATGCTTAAGTCTGGTGCTACTGCATTACGCGCTCTTTCATTAAAAACTTCATTATAGCGATGTAACATTCTAAATAAAATCATGTTCCACACCGCCGTGTCTTTAATTATCACTTCTCTGAAAGCATGAATATATGAACGTATAGAGCAAATCTTGATGTATCAGAGTCACATGTTTTATCTAGAGTTTCTTTCAGTGCAGAGGAAAACTCTGAATCCAATTATAAAAATCGCACCGCACATGTTAATCGCAGCAGAGCGATCGATTTGTCAAGTATTGATTCACGGCCAACACCCTAGAAACTACTTGGCAAGCATTGCTTCGCGTCTTTGAAACTCAATCTTGTTTTATGTGCTACCTGAAACAGTTTTTTTTTAGGAATCACAGCGTTGGAATCGTCGAAACTTGTGCTATCGAGTGGTTAGGCACACTTTAAAGAAAAAGTTCTGTCTTGCGAGAGAAATAATATAGCGTGTCAAACACAAAAGTTTTCAAACTGTTGCGGCGTTGCAAAAATTCTTTTCCATAGAGCGACACGTATCGTAGTGGCCTGAGATTTAGGCTTTCGAATGATTACCAAAACTCTTGAGAAAAATTTTTGCCTAGTAAAAAGGGTCCTTTCTCTCTGGTTTTCCTCTAATAGAATTTAACCTTGTATGGTTTTAATCTTATCGAGAAAACTGTTCAGTCAACGATTTAGCAGGCCAACATACTTAGCCGCGAAGGTGACAATGTGATGTAGTGTTTTTGACAACAAAATTGTACTACGTCAAGGTGCTTTTCTGCTTCCCAGAAAAGCTCCACAGCACTTTTCCCTACCATCTCCTATTTCAATCTACGTTTTATAGGTTCCACAAGTCGCCGAATTGATATATGAAAATGGAGAAAACTTATCTTGATTAGCTGACGCGAGGTTGATAAGACAGTTGTAGAAATTCGGCTGACGTTTCGGCGACCCGCCTTCTTCAGAGCCTGGACGAATATAGTATTAGTCTATATAGTATTGACTAATACTATATTCGTCCAGGCTCTGAAGAAGGCGGGTCGCCGAAACGTCAGCCGAATTTCTACAACTGTTTTATCAACCTCGCGTCAGCTAATCAAGATAAGTTTTCTCCATTTTCATATATCAATTGATTATGCCGAGGTTTATAGAAAGTCGAACTTTTGAATAGTCGCCGAATTAGTGAAAAATCTCGGTTTCTTGTTGATAATCGCGGATTTCATCACAGGAGGAGGAGGATTTCCTATCACAGCCATCGAAGTTTTTTTCTCACTGAAAACTATCATAACTTTGCGTACAATATCGTTCATAAAGCATTGTCTGCACAGCTTTACAGCATCGCTCGCTATTATATATGAGGATAGGACGCGGAAAGATAGGCTTCTGAATGAGAATCCAGCGGGCGACATTCACAAGCCACGAATCCTCTTGTCACATTCAGTTCACGCCCAGCCGGGAGCATTTCGTATCACAAATGAGAGCAAATAAGATTCCGCGATCTAAGTCGATAACTGCATATTAGTGATGTTGAAACGAAAGCGAATACATCGGAAATTGGATAGATAGGGTTCATGGTCTTGCAACGACATTGGAGAAGAGCTGTAAAACGAATTCTACTCACTTCGACGAAGCGTCTTTAGAAGTTGTGCGGACCCCTGACACGTTTTCTAATCGTTCCCTTGTTTCGCAGTTGCCGTCCATGGTGGTAGTTTGATTCTAACGTGGTGCTCAGTATGAGTACAGCAGTTTGATTTTACTTAGGAACTTGTCCGTTCCACATGCAAATGGTCGTCTTAGGAGACATTTATTTCTTCAGAGAGTTTGCTCTACAGTTCTTTTTGCTCATCGGTCGCCAGTTTTCTTCATTATATAGCTGATGCTTAATTTCGCTCCAAGTGTTGATTATCCTGGTTATCGAATATGAGATAAGTATTCGAGAAATGAGCAGCGCAAGCCACCTGGGCCATGTAGTGCCGATCAAACCTTTGAAGATTTCATCCTAGCGCACTGGAGTGGTGCACAGATTTCTAAACGTGACTGAGCTATACTCTTGCTTCTCTGCTGTTTAGTAGAGTTATAGAACGACTGTTGAGTCAAAAAAGTAAGTTAGTTGCTAGATCGATGGCTTTTTAAACGGCTCAAATGCGACCCATGTTGCTCTTCTCTTGTGTTCAGTTTTTCCATAATGTTCTTTTTTATGTTTTTGATTACCCAAGGTATATCTGCGAGATATTCTTTGTAACCAGAGAACGATCTACATGACTGGCTCACATTCGCACAGATTATTCTTCATGTACTGGGTTTCAATCCTATTTAAGGGCAGTCCCATCTTTTTTCCCGCTTTCCCTCAGTTTATTGAGCGTCGTCTCTGTTACACTGGCATTCCTCTAAAGGATGTCAGTGCCACTCATGAAGGAAAGATCTGATAATTTTCACAATACATGTACCCTTCTCATCACAACCGAGCGGCTTCATTACCCATTGCAAGAAAGCACTATACAACTTTGGCAGCATGGGGTCTTCCTGTCGAACCCTTTTTCCTATGATTACAATGTGATGCGATACCACTCGTACTATAAGTAACTTGTTGAACTTCCTTTCATTTGAGAATAATAAGAGATCGATAAGATTGCTGTATTTTTTTGGTGGACTTCCGATAACAGTCAGATAGAGACATAATATAAGATGAATCCACTCCTTAGTCTCCAAAAAGGCTATGCTCTTTTCATCACTGTCATACGCATTTTCTAACCAACAAATGTCGAGACTTGTCCAGAGTACGAGATAGGCAAAAAACGCTTTCAATTAGGTACTCACACTTTAATATTGATCTGATTTGCATCAACTGCTCAATTGAGATTATTTTTCTTACATTCATTATTGAACTGAAATTGACTATTTAATTTTGGAAATTTAGTTGAAATAATCTATTTATAATTACTGTTGCATTAAAATGACTAGAAGATTTTAGCGGAATTAAAATTCTCTCTAAGCACGAAGTACAAGCTACATGAAAGCACGGCGATTTTTTGTAATTTTGGCAGTTCGTTGGCAAGAGTGATTAACGCTTCTAAATTGTTTTTGAGTGGTATGTAGCCTAACGACAGAGAAGATTTATGAGCTTACGCATCTATTATCATGTTAAGACTGCGAGAAGGCATAAATTGGAGACGCGAAAAGCACTTTGTGTCCGTGTATAAACGCACCTAAATGGGAAACTTGAAGAAGATAAATAAAATAGCAAAATAAGCACTCCATTAGACACACATAAAGCACAGAGGCATAGAGAAGAGGAATTCGAAATGAAATTCACTATTCTTTGAATAGAAGTCAAAATTGTGAAGACGAACTGCAGGAAAGAATGCCTGTTTATCTTGAATGATCTTATACGATATTTCAAACTATATTATTTTTTACTTAAGACAGGCATGCCAGTCATCCGCGCAAACTCGGTGCCTGTTATATCTCTCAACAAATAGAAGACATGCAAAAGACCACATGTGGTCAAAGTTAGTGCTTCTAAATTGACCAGAGTAGGCTTCTTTATTTAAGTTCGTAGATGTCTTTCTCATTCATATATCAAGGCAGACAGAATGCTCAAATTGGAAAGGAGGGCGCAGAGTCGGCTGTGCTCATAACCTCTCACCAAGACACACAACTTTAGTGCAAACTTGTTCATCATATTGACTTCTCGACTCATATAGACGTGACTAGAGCATCGAAACATGGTCATTTCATTGAACGTAAATGGTTATTCAAGACCAACCCGAAATTCATAAACCTTTTTTTGAAGATCTAGTAGGAAGCCAATCCTTTCATAAGCGTTCTCGAATTCATTCAACATTAGCTTCTCTTGACTGATTTCTGCTACTACGAAAACATGATATCGACAGAGTTAAAATGATGTAATTCTCGACCATCGATTTCCACTCCCATATTGTTCCATTCTATTGTAAACACAACGTTTGGAGGATGAAAGGAAATAATTTTCGCAAGATGATACTGCTTTGTCAATGTTTCTTCTTACGTCGGTAGTGATATAGTTGGAGAATTGTTAAAATGGTGATATTTTGACTCCGAAATCTTAATATAATACGGGAAGAATTCTTAAGTACTGAGTAGGAGCGCCCTGGCTGTCCAGAGCCTCTGTCATGGCTGCTTTCGCTTCATCCGAATAAAAAAATTTTCTCAGATTGATGAAAGACGAAGCGTCTTCTTTACTCTCGTTAAACCCTATTCAGCTTTTTTTTATCGTGGCTACGTAGGCAAGATGAGAGATCGCTTGGCGTTATCGAGTCGAAATTTATGCTAGGAATGATCCGCATTTCGAGAAAGGATTCGATGCGGTTTATGTCAACGATCAAATATCAAGATGCCATTCTACATGCAAAACTGTCGAAGAGCAAGTGCGTCGGACACGTAATGTGCTTTAATGACAATCGATAAAAGAGCCCGTTAGTGTCTGGATTCCTCATGATGTCAGACGCACCACAGAAAGGCCACCGACCCCATAGTCATATTTCTTCACGGCAAGCTCAGGAGAAGACTATAATACACAACAAATCTCTACAAAGAGAAGAGCCTACTAGGTTATCTTTGAAAACTACGGAATGAAGTGAAGATTTTTATCAGGTCGTCCATATGTTTTGGCACTAGAGCAATATACACCAAATTGATCACCCAGAAGAATTTGAAATTGCATGATTTTGGCACCGTTCAGTTGCGCATTTTGTTGCGAACATTTTGCCATGCAAATCGCTTATACTTGTTTTGAGAAAAAGCTGTCGTGGGAACAAATCCGCTTGCAGCTCATAATGGCACGTAAGGGCAAATGCTACTGAAGCAGCGGGCAAGATTAATACACGTTCCTGTGAACGGTCCGAGCGCAAACGGTCCTTCAAATTGTTCTACGCAGCTTTGAACTCTGCAAACCACTTCCTAGCCGTCGTTTCTGCAACCGTATCATCGCCTCCTACTTCACTGATCCTGCGCGCCGCTTCACTACCTTTTTCCCCTATGCGCCATCTTGCACGAGTACCAAACGACTTTGTCCCCAAGACACCTCCTTCTTAAGCCAAATATAGACAAGTTGTGTACCAAAGTGTTCACAGCAAAATACGCAATTGAAAAATACTAAAGTTGTGCAACTTTATTCACTTCTCATTAATTAATTCGAGGTTTGTAGCTTTACTGACAAAACTTATGGGGCAATCTAATACTAGTGCCCTCTTAAGTCTTTCGCCAATCAGGGACACTATATACTGGTGATGGAGATATTTGGTTGAGTAGACTGTATGTCAATATGTCCACGTCTAATCTTCATAAAAGAAGCCAAATACGTTTCAACATTGTTCATTGTTAAGTAAATGTTGAATTGAACCATTTTCCTAGGTTTATCAGAAGGGCACATCGTAATGGTCAGCGTCTGAGCTAATGGATAGTCGAAGTTGGGAATTGTTTGTGCGGCATTTATTCGCGTCCACTCTATGCCGATTACGGGGCTCTCACATTGTTGAAGATCTTACTGCTCTGAACTGGAG
Source organism: Parelaphostrongylus tenuis (assembly GCA_019055375.1). Lineage (NCBI taxonomy): Eukaryota > Metazoa > Nematoda > Chromadorea > Rhabditida > Metastrongylidae > Parelaphostrongylus > Parelaphostrongylus tenuis. The sequence goes on along the minus strand of JAHQIW010001743.1, from coordinate 52,396 downwards.
TGTGATGTCACTATTGAGGAATCCTAAGATTTACAGTAACCTCTTCCAAACTTACTAATAAAAGAAGATTTACGAAACAGAGTTTCCATATTCTATAAAATAGTTTGCACGGCGTTATAATTGACATCGTATGTCTATACTTTTAATCATCAAGAAATCAAATTTGTTAGGTTATTTGTGGACTTTAGCGAAGCAATTCAAGATAAGAATAACGTTCCCTTATTTTCAATCAGATGAGCTATTGAATTACTCGGAATTTAATGCACAATATTTAAAGTTTCCCTCCCTTGCAGGTGAAGTATAAGTAATTTTTTTTATTAATCAACTATCACATAGCAAAGAGAATATAATTCTTCCTAGTGAACAAAATCTCTGAAAGAAAAAGTAAATTTTGAAGATTTGAACTGTGGGCTGTCACTTTCAATTAATCGACTCTGAGGAAGACGAAGTGAATCTGGTCTGATCTTAGACAAGCCTTCTGAAGAAATGCAGGCTGAGGTACGACAAAAATTTGACCGCTCAAAAATAAGTATTATGCCTTCATTATGTGAAGGAGAGCAAAGTGTTTAGTGACACAGCTTATCAGAAGCAAGGTCTTGCTTAGTCTCCTCCCTCTCAGAAGTTGGCATGTGGGCGCCTTAGCATAGCTACTCCCAAAACTGCATGAATAAACGCCTCAACCAACATTCCCTAACATCGTTACGAAAGCAGAATCTTCATGATTAAGCCGAAATAACATACGAAATGCTCGAAGACCTTCATGAACTATTACGAGATGTGCTGGGATCCCCACAGCAGATGTGATGACGAGTTATTTGCATTAATAAAGAATATATTCTTAATTTGAGCGTCACGAAATATTTACGTCCATTCTCGCAATTGGCTTCTTGCACCTGTCTACTTTGCCCTTCGTTCTTACCCTATATATGTTCTTTCACGTCGGCGCGATGTAACAAGTGTACAAGTTGCGGCAGTTCCAACAGGTATTCGCATATGTACACCATGACAACGCATCGATGCTAACGGCGTGTGGCAGTCGTCGACCTCCGTCAGCACACCACGCCTTATTTCAAGAAACCGTAAAGATGTTTAATGAGGCGCATGTAAAAGCCACCATAAAAACCACAGCAGCTGCCAGCTTGACTGTAAAATTTCGTCGAATTCTAGAGATAACAAGGAGAACTGATGACATATTAGCAGTATCAATCTCAAGGAAACAGAATCAAGTCTACCACAGAACTTGGTACTACAAAGATCTAGTCCTAACGAATAGTTCATTCATTGCCAGATGTTTGTTGTACCATCATCTGTCTTGTTTGAGTCGACATTACTACGTAATAGTATCCTGTAATTATCGTTCTTTTATGGTGGCACTTCTATGTGAATTGCTACCGCTCAATTCCTTGGAATTAAGTGGCGAAGTCTAAGGGGAAAAGCTTCTATATCCTGGTATAGAACCATATAAGCTTATTATGACTAGTTTATGTACTTTTGTTTTTATCGTTTCACTGTTGATTTCCTGATGTTTATAATCAGCAGAATTGCTGATATTTCGTCTATTGTTGTTCGTGCTGTTGTTGTCATGAAGGACAGACCCACGCCGCGTTATGTGTAACAAAGGCACCAGACCGACCGGAATCGTGCGCTGCAGTCATTCACCTGTACGGTGCGCCCATCTCATACTCTCATTGTTTGTCAGCTGAATTATCTAGGGGTGAAATTTATGTTTGCAAGCGCTGCTTTTCCTTCATTTTTGATGTGTAGTGGAATAAGAGTCAATGTTTTGATTTTTGAGGGTTTTTTTCCCGATATGCATGTGGTAAACACGTATGGCATAACTATTCGCCGTATTACGACTGATCCTTGGCTCAGGTCGTTTATTGACGATCAAGGCCATAACAGCTCACATAACATGGTGATCGATATCGGCGACCGACTAGAATCCTGATTGTCCCCGCTGCCGATGACAGTGTAACAATGACACATCGCTCGCTCAGTCTGCAGCTGATTTTCGATTCACTGCCGCTTTGCATAGTAGTGAGTTCACGAAGCTAATCAGATCTAAGCAACGTCAACTATCCTTTATACATCATGCAGTCACATTTTAATACAGCATTTTATTACTTTATCTATCATTTGACTTTTCTCACGGCTTTTCGCTGTGCGGATCCTGCAACTTATAGTACTCAATTAGTTTTTCGTCTTCTTCTTGAACGTCGTAGAATACTGGTTGAACATCTCTCTTTGTAATCTTAAGGATAGCCTCATTGTGACGTTCCATAGGACCGTCGTGCTTGACTGCCAGAGAAACACCACGATGGACATCACAACTACGCGGCTAAGCTACCCCTACCCCCAGCCTTGTGCCATTCATATTCACATTTATAAGTGTTGTTCGTCTTTGTCATGAGGTACACACTAAGTTAGAACATCTGGATACCGCATGTGCTGACTTATGTCCTCGGCTGTTTCAGATTATTTCCTTTAACGATTGTTCTTTTCGATTATCCTTTGCCATAGATGTCAAATCCATTCTCAAGCTGTACACTTCGTACCTGTGATGTGTATGATACCGTTCGACTCGTCCATCGACTGGCCTATGCAAGGCATTGCGAATGACTCAGCAGTGTTTATTTCCTCAATAAATTGCATTCATATCAAAATCTTCATCTTCACACTTTCCAATCCCCCTTATAGTTGAGATGTCTCACCGATTGTCGAAAATTTGATTCACAATGTCTAAGTGATACTTTGAATCTGTTACGATACAGTATTCAGTAGAGCTACAACAAAGTACCCTCTATCCTTCCGTTGATTGCCCAATATCCTACACAGGCGAACCAATTTCCTTTCCAATTAATAGTACTTTATTCAGTGGCATTTGTTGCCCTGACTTGACATTCGACTGTCCTCTACAAGCCATTGTGATTGAGATGTCTACATTCATTTCCCCGGCGTATTTGGAACCGAATTACCAATGCTCCAGCACTACACATTTCTGAGACTGATCAACAAACATAAAATCTGCTTCTCCTTTTGCACAGTGTTGTTTAATCCGTAACTGTTTCACATTAGTTAGTTTCTGGTCATCCATGTGTCGACTAAGAGAGTCAATAGATTATAAAAGTACACATTTGTTTTTAGTTAAATTTACTGGTGCTATTTGTCATCTTCGGCCTGCCTATGCGTTATCGTGCAGTTAACAAATAATGGCATGTGGCCTAGCACATTTGTTTCGAACGGAAAACTATTGCAAATATACACAAAAATCAACGCATATATATTTTCAGGTTTCTTTCTCCACGGTTTCTAAGAATGATGTTTTATCAGGGAGCATGATTCAGTGATCATATAAATCACTAGAGCTGTTTCAATGCCTTATTCACCAATGCTCTATCGTATGATAAACAATCCAGTTTCTTAATTTGTCGATAACATTGGGAAAGTTAAATTGTCCAAATAAGAAATGCAAAATCAATGATAAAATGAAATTCCAAGAATCGTTTGGTTATAAAGCCACGTACACCCTCCAGCTCCTATCTATGATGGCGATGTGTAAACAAACATTAGGCCGAAAGCGCGAGTCCACAACAATGAATGAATGAATAAATGAATTTCCATTGTGCAATTGTGAGTCCCCATGATATATTGTCTATTTCGATCCACTCTTTCACAATTTGCCTCCATTTAATTACTGATTGCTAGTTTCACAAAGTTAGACATTCAAATAAGATTCGATTAGCACGTTGGTGTTCGTTATCGTGCAGCCTCGAGGAACTTCAAATTGCTTTATACGAATGCGACTGTGCTGTTCGCAGTTCTAAACAGCGAAGCTGCAGCATTTTCTCTGAAAATGATTTTTGAAATTATAAATAGTACTGCTTTGAAACTGTTTGAACTTCCAAACTTTCATATGTCCTCATTCACTGATAATCTTATACGAAGCAGTTACGAATCTTTATCAAATATAGAAAGCCAATACATTGATTATCCATGTCGAAGTTCAATGGGAACTCGTATTTGAGACCTCTTGTCCTTATTGTCTTTTCTTTTCATTCCTTTGCTTTATAGCTGAAACTAATGATGAGCATTTGCTTAGATTTACGTTTCCATGGATTCGTTTGTTAATAATCTTTGATTGATATCTGGTTTGCAAATTGATTTTTTCCTTTCTCTGTTCAATAGTGTGGAGAAGCCTTTTTTTCTGAACAATAATTTTGCATCTAACTGTTCATCTATATCTTTCGTTCCGAGTGTTTTCTTAAAACCACGGCTCAAATTTCAATATGCCTGATAATCATTTCTGAGCCACGCATGTCAGTGGTCTATCAAAAAGAGCTGACTTATAGAGCCCGATACACGTGTTTCGATCTTGCGATCTCGCCAGTCGGCCAGTCACCCTTTCTCGTCTTTTGCCAATCATGTGTGGGTGCTCCAGTCCCTCACTAAGAGTTAGGGACGACGAACGTTTTACACTCTATCTCCAGTGAAATTATCACCGAACACAGAGCGTAGTACACTCGATTGTTCTTGGCTAGTATAATTAATATATCATGTCTTTCGTTTCGAGTGTTTTCCTAAGACCACAGCTCAAATTTCAACACATCGGTAATCAGTATAAATAATACTGTACTGACATGTCAGCCCTCTTTGATAGACCACTGACATGCGTGGCTCAAAATAATTATCGGTCCATCTATATTTGTACAATGAGCTTTTGCTTTAGTTCTATATTTGTTCGATGAGCTTTTGCTTTAGTTCTAATATCAGCAAACATGGCCATCGAAATGCAGCAAATCATTGAATTAATCCTTGCAATTTTCCTGCCCCGTGAGTTTTCTTTTCTTTTTGAGATTTTTCGAACAGTTATCATGAAACTCTTAGCTTGATTTTACATATCTATTCAATTACTCATTTTCAGCCTTTGGCCATCTTTATCCATGGTTCGGACTGCAATATTCATGTTGCAGTGAACATAATTCTTTGCTTTTTCTTCTATTTACCCGCTATTATCCATGCTTTATGGTATTGCTTCTTCCGTGGATAAACGGTACAGATCACGACCACATCGTTAATCTTCTATCACCAAGCCTGCCTTCCAATACGACGCCTCTGATTTTGTGATTTAGCAGATTTCTGTCGCGAAACAATAAACACTTCACCGTTTAGTGGTCTACGTATGTTTGAAATACTTATTATTGTTTGGGTTGTGGTCAGTTCAGTGTGGAAAGAATAACCACAAGAAGAACACAATTTGAAGTTATGCTTCCCGTGAAAAAATTTTCTGCTCATATGTCCATCTTATGAAAGAAAATATTGCGTATTCTTATTATGATGAAACTGTTACCCACGTGGTGATATCATAGCTGTGTCACTATCGCGCAACTCAACTTCTTCAGTTGCTAATTTTATACCAAAATTATTTTCTGCCAAACAGCTGGCTTTCTCTAGAAAACACCGGACCATTATGACACGAGGATACATACTAGAAAGCTAGTTCTTATGTGATACAAAAGGTTTGAACACCCTGTTAAACCCTGTTATATAATTTCGAACGAACTATCGCGTTTGATACAGTGTCTGTTGATGAAGGCCTTGCGGTGCTAGCTAACCGTTCTGAGATCTGCAATTATGTTGTAAAAGCATCAAGGAACTCCATCAGCGTTTTGAGGTGGAATTGTAGATTGGAATGCAATTATAACGGATGATTTATCTGGCTAAATGTCCTTCCAGCAAACTTTGCTACAACTGCTCAATTTCAAGATGATGTATTTAAAGACTTAAGACATAGTATAGCAAAAGATTCTTGATGAACGAACTGTGTCTCACCTAACCGTGCTGCCGAAATAGATTCACTGCTAAACGAATGACTGCGTCCCTTACTTGGTAATTGTTCGTATATAGTTCGTAAGTTTTTCATTAATCTAGGCAGCAAAAAGTAAGTATAATACTTGTTGAATCTATTTACAAATTGAACGATAGAGAGTGAGGAATCCTACAGAAAAAAATTTATTAGTGAAATCGCCAAGAAGTTTTTTCAAGAAAGTCCACATGATAAAGAGTTCTAAAACGTCAAAATTTTTGTGACTATGAGATATATTGCTGAATCGCTCAATGAGGTATATTGACCGATAAATGTGAATGTAGAGCCTACTGGTGTTTTGTATAAAGAAACACACATTGCTCGTTTAACGACGACAAGGCCTCTCCATTGAAGCTGAGAAATTGATATTGAAGCAGCCTAGGAGAACTTTAAGGCATCAAGAGTTGAAGGATTTTTTTGTCGGCCGTCTACTATTGTAGATTGCTACGAAGAAACTTTACATACATTGTAATAATGATTTTATGACTTCAAAAGTATGTCAACACTGTCACGAAAGCCCAGAGTGTGAAACTCTTTCGAGAGCACCGCATAATCACCTTAAATGTGACGGTGATCATATCCCTATGAGTGGCGAAATGAGAGGGCACAATTAAACTGCCTAATGACTTCGCACTATCGCACTGCCGAGCTCATGTGACTTGTTTTTTTTTGAAAGCATCGAAACATATGAAACAGAGTATCGTCAGCTGTATTGATTTCCTCGCGATGTTGTTTATGAATGAGGCCACTCTCCAAGTACAGAATGGTTTTTAGCGTACAATTTAGTTCAAATCAGAGGTTTATGAAGGTGAACATCACGCGCGTAAACAAACGCTTTACTTTGTTTTTCAGCATAACGTCATGAGTGCGAATGTAAAGTTATTCGAACGACGTTTTACTTTCCGGCATCCAGTACTTTCGACGACATCAGTTTTAGATTAATACAAAGAGAATTTGCTTGAATCCTACTTTTTTGTGACTCTTGGAATGACATTTCAAAAAATTACCTCTATAAAAGAACAACGTCTCGGGACGAAAAAGTGTTTTGCATTGCTAATTCATGTTTTGACATTGTTTCGTTTGACTTCGAACCATCATCTTGTAGTAGAAACGCTGTTTATTTTTGCTTGTTATGATGTGCCAGTTTGAAAAACTAAATTGTACTGTCCAAAGAAAGAAGCAGGCAAGTGAATTTAGGTTACCATGTGCGATGTATAGCTTCACTTTCGCCCCACTAGAAAGGATGAAATTCATAAATGCTCGGCGAAACGCAACAAGCATTGGAATTCATTACATCGCATCGTAATGCCTATATTAAATATGCGATACATAGCGATATTGCTGAAGTGCTATCAGAGTTGACACCATCAAGATGACACTAGCGAAATGCCACAAAACTAATAACATGTTTTCGCTTGGAAGTTCTAAAATTGAACTATCCGTCGAAACTCGATGATTCCTGGTAAAGGCAATTAATGGAGCACTGTAATAAATTCAAAAATCTTGTAGCAGAATTCACGTCTTTTGATGAAGTACGATTGAGTAGTTCGTCAAAAGGACGGCTTACCAGCTGCTTTTCCAGTTTTTTTTCGCACCCGTCTCTCCACTTACTGTGCAAATAAATGCACTTCCCTCAGTTGATCGGTTTTCTCGTGTGCATTTCCAACAAGGTTTCAACGCGTGAATTGAGTTACTGCTTGAGGATTCTCCTCTTGTCATGAATGTTGTTGAAAATGATCAAATCAATTTCCCTGGAGAAGAAAAAATGGCTAGGCGAGTCCCTATCGGCGATAGAGAATTCCTGGAGTCCGGAAGAATGAGAGGCTTGGTGAGAGCGGAGCCGAATCGAACTAGTAAGCACCTGCTCATGATGACCGTCATCACTTACTTTGCTCTACCTCTCCTCTAGCTATTCTAATGGGACAAGGGAGAGATTTCCTCTTACAAAGCTCTCCCACTAATAAGCGGATTCATACAACTGAGATCTATACTACAGTCTTTTTCTGGTTCTGTTACAGTGAGTGTGGTGAACTATGCTGCGTTAAGGTATAGAAAAGTTTCCCGTTGGCAAAGACTATATGTTCCTTTTTTTATTGGCTCAAAGTAGGAAGTTTTTTCTTGATTGTTTGGTCTGCGTTGGAATTGATATTATGAAACCCAGAACAATAGGTGCTAATCAGAAATAGTGATTATCTTTGAGATTCAAGCATTAAGCATACTAAAGTGAGTTTCAAACGTGCAGTTAAACTAAATGAAATTCAATGTCACTAGTTTTATTAATGACCTCTTATGAGATTTCCAACTAGCGCATACTTTGAAGAAAAAATGTGGTTGTGATAAAGCTGTTGACATCGAACCTTCTCTGATCAAAGTACTGATCAGTACAAACTATTTCCATCATTTCTATATGGTGCTGTTGTTCATCATCACAATGCGTATTGTTCGCAACATTTTAATGCTGTTTTGAAGAGAAAAAAAAACTTGAGAAAGACTTAGTACACTGCCTACACTATTCTATCGAACAATGATTGAAAGAAGATTTTGAAAAATGTAAGAAACGCTATTTTGCTCCCTATTGCCACAGTTTCCCGAGAATACGGAGTTTTTCGTAATAATCATAATCCCGGGTGCCGTGGCCGGGTGCTTGTGATGCTCGTCGCGGCATCGTGGAACCGAGCGACACCCCCCTCTCTTCCTCCAGTTCTCTCCGGCAGTCAACAACAACGCCTTATGGAAGGCCACAGCCAGGTTGTCATCGAGACTGCAAGGAGATTCGCTTGACCAGTGTTCTACGACGTTCAAGAAGAAGACGAATAAAATGACTTGAATGCTAGAAATACTGCGATCTGTATAGAGGGTAAAAATGTGGAAATGGATCAAAAAATTGTGTAAAGTAGGAATCATAGTCCATCCTTAACTCTTGATACCTAAAGTCTCTACTCCTGTTATGCAAAAGTCCAACATATCTTTGTTCACAAAAACTTTATTCATTTAAATGGAGGAAACCACTAGAATAAAGTGATCCTTGTCAAGAAATGTAGAATTGTTATCATATCATGATAAAACCTTGATGTCGTTGAGCCCAAAAATCGTATTTTAGTACGATGGCAAGATAATAGATACGATTTTTTTTGAATGAATGAGTCTTGATAATTGTTGATCCTGAGGTCGTATTAAGAGCTATGATAACTTCAACTTCCCACTGATGTTCAAGAGCTCTTAAACAGCTTCAAAGGCGGGAGAATACTTTTCGGAAAATAGTTCAGCAATGACAGAGTCTGTTATAGAAGGTTCTCACGTCTCACATTCTCTAAACAATCTACTCGAAAAGGAAATAAACGGCACTCAACCACCAACACTTCATCTTCCAATATTCGGGTATTAAGACCGCAATAGGAAAGTTTGCGGTAGCTCACCTTTTTTGACATAATTTTTCGAACATGTAGCTGGAGACGATATGAACAAGGAGTCTGATAAAGCTTTATCAACAAATTCAGTGATCCAGTTCATATATTCAGTGAGAAGACAAACGCGTTTGTGTAAAAGGGTGCAAACGTATTCTGTGTAAACAATAAGATTCAGAGCAGAACTCAACACAACTGTCAAAGTTATTGGCCTTTTCGCTCCGTACTCAAACCATAATAGTACCAGTCTTATCATTTTTGCGGGTAATGTATTCCTTGACATCTTTGTGAAGCATATATAATTTGGAATGGTCTGTTGTTGGAGAACCTGTTAATGTCGATGATCTTGCTTAGACAACTGAACACCCTTTTTATAATGATGTCGTAATACACGGCGATATGACGTCACAAGAATCGACAAGCTTGATCGATGCTTTTGAGTAATATTCCAGAATTATTATTAGGGACAAATATTTTTCTTTAAATCACTTTTCCAAAACTTCTGCCCTTCAAACCAAATATGAGGCCTTTTCAATCATGGAACGAAGGTATACGATCGTATACGCGCCAGCAAAGATATAGTCTTTGTCATACTATAAGGTAAGCAGTACTCACTGTCCTTAAATATCTTAGAATTATTTTGACCACACTATATTGTAAGGTTGGGTTACAGTTTATAGGCATAAAACACTACCAAATGATGTCAAAAATATTTAAGTAATTTATCCAAAAAATAGATAAATTAACAGCTTGAGCACAATTATGAAGCCACTCGCATATACTCAATTGGCTTTCACATACACGCCTAATGAAATGAATATTGAAGCATCATCACTATGTAAACGATAGGCTTCTGTCATGAAAACGGGTTTCGCTAAACAAGAGAGATCGTCAAATGTCCTTGGCTCGCTGAACAGGGAATCATATACAGCCTCAGCCTTAGGCAAAACCAAAGCTGCTGAAATAACTCTAAGGTCGTTCAAAGCTTCTCAGGTGATTTCCTTCTCTTCAACCACTCTCCTATCTTTGAATAACTCCCCCTTTTCATCCGTTGTTCTTTTCCATCAAATAACTTCTTCATTCTAGCTTCCCACTCTAACTTTCTATATCGCTTTCAACCACAAATATTTCGATGATTATTTCATGATTTATCATCAAAACTGCTGGACCTTTTATAGATATAGAAAATAGCGAGAACAAAAGTGGTCTTGTTTATTGACAGAAAAAATACGCTTGAGATGGTATGAATGGAAAGGATCATGGAAATCGTCACCTATACTTATGTGTAGAAATTTATAATTGACTAGAACTCATTTCGTATTGCACACAAGCAAAATCATTATATGTGTTTACTTCTCTTAGCCACTGATTGGAAACTAAGGCGGTTTTTCTTTTCCCTTCTCATTTCCCTAGATTTATTTGCAGAATCTCATGATATCGTCAAAATGGGTAATACCAGTTGCTATAATTTCAAGCATTTTCTTGAGAGCTGAAACATCAAACGAGGAGGTCACACTATCATTTCAGGTTGGGTTCAGTTTTTTTATTAACGATTTTTCATCTCTCTTTGTTGCCTGTACCAATGTTCCATTTCCATATGTTTTTGGTATAAAATACAAACTTCCACTTCCACTTCGTTTTATATTTTGCAGAACATGTCTGATGCAATAAACGATTGACAAAGTGGGACGAGAAGAAGGAATTAGGAGGGCTTTCAATCTAAACAAGTTTTAGCAAGTGTTCAGTACTGCTAAACATGAGTCACCGTAGACGTTTGAAAGCCTGTTTCACAGAATAAAAACCGCTGCGCCTTTTCACCACTATCGCCACATGTATCTAAGTGGAGATCAATGCATGCGGTCCCATTGGGAACAGTTTCTCTCACAGTAGATTTCATATTTTTGTTAGTTGTTCCGCAGCGAATTCAAGAACTCTCTTATGCAAATCGTTCATGGCGTTCTCCCAATCACCACGACTGACTACGCGTTTCTTCAATTCGAAATGAAAAAGTGAAAGTTAGCCCAAAAAGAACTGTTTTTAGGCTTACTTATTCAATTCGGTATGATATGTTGATTTAGACTGCTACATCAATCGCTTCCTTATCGAACTCAGCAAAAGGTGTTAGAGGCGCGCCAGTTAACCTCGTGAAACCTGGAAGCGATAAGAAACTGTCAACAGGTTTGATCACTGTTGTGCATGAAATAACGAAAAACGTTTAATTGGGCTTCATGAATATGCCATGGCGAACAACTAGCATGTTCAGCGATTTCTTAGCTTTGGGTAATAACCCGCTCTATATTGCACCTAGTCTTTGTATAAAAGCTTGCTTGGAACAAAAAACATTATGCCTTGTTCTTTCCGTTTCTGGAAGCTTTGCCGCCGGATAGAATATCGAACGATTGCGAGTTCATAAAGAGTATGAGCTATTGCCGCTGATAGAAATGCATCAGTGCAATGCACAATGCCGGGAATGAGCTGCATGCTTTGCATGAGTAGGCAGAGAGTGGACACAGTGCATTCTCAGATAAAGTATTTCATTTACCTTCACTCATTTTTCATCACTCAAATCGTGAGGATCCCAGCATTCCTTGCTTTCGATTTGTGTCCTTCGCGTTCATCTTCTATTAAGGTCTTTGAAGATTTCGCGTGTTGCTTCGACTGCTGTTTGAGGATTTCGTCTTCTTTATGAATGTCATAGAAACCCGTGAAACGATTATCCTTGAGATTATGGGAATAGCCGACCTAGGCCGTTCCATGTAGACTACGAGAAAGCGCTAGGGACGTGCTCGATGCTTGCTTCGTAATAGCGTGCATCACTATTCACTGCGCTATCCCTACTCTGTAGAATTAACAACAGATAGACCATTCAATTCAATTTTCGTATAAGCTAGTTGACCAGAAATTTCGATGGTGATTATTGGATTACCCCATAATTTCTTTCGCATTTCAACACTTTTGTTAACTCAATCATTATTTAGTTAAGAAATCAAGTCAACAACATAATTATCATCATGTACAATGATATACAAACATCCGGGCAAAGATTAGATGCGTTCCTCTCAGAGTAATAGGCTAGTTGTGAAGTCACTTTAGATCTGGTTGTGTTTAATTTAATTTGAATCAATTAGTTATTTTAATTACCTAGATCTTTCTTTGATAGATTCTGTCAGAGCGCAGAAGAGATGATAATCCGTCCGATGAAGTGATTTCGGGTCTATACGGTGGATGTGGAATCGTCGTCCATCCCAGTAACTCCTAAACGTGGCAAGTCGATTTGGAATGTGGCGTCGGGCGTTGTCCTGGAGAAGAACGCATTAATTCGTCTCGGACGTTTCTCTCGCATTATCACTGTCAATTTGCGAAAATGTACACCGCCACGGACGTCGGCATTGATTGTCTGTTGGTTGACGAGAAGTTCCCAAAACAGCATCTCTTGTCCATCCCAAGAAACCGGGAGAATAATTTTTCAAGCATAGACTCGCATTTTGGTTGAACTGAAGGGTCTGCCTACTAGTATCCCAATCTAGTATCGTAGCAAATTGCTTATCCTACTATCCTATCACATGGCTAAAACTACTGAAAGATTTTCTAACATATCGCAGCATTTTGTCAATAAATCGATTCAAAATAGAAATTGAATAAAACAGTAGTGCAAAAGAATTATGGGACAACCCAATACTTTTTAGTTCCTTCCAAACGTTGAGAAGAATTATGGTTATCGTATGAAATGAGACATATTAAAGATGTCGAAAGAAACACAATTTCCATTACAGAACATTTCCAAGTCTCACCACTATTGCGGTTTTGTGGCGAAACATAGCAAATAACTAATAGATCATATGTAATGCACATCTCTACAGCGGCAGAGAAAATTTCTTTTGTGATTTTATTACGTTTTTAATCTCTCAAGTCATTTAGTCACTGAAAAACCATCATCGATCGCACAAGAACTAATAAATGCGTGACCGACATAAACTTAGGCCTTGTTCCTCGCGGCTACCACGTAAATTTCAGCTTTAAGCGTGATGTGTTAACACAACTTGACTTACTCAATAACGTAATGCTGATGAAAAAGCCTATATCAAATTTACAGAGATTATTGCAGTTGAATTTCAGATACTTGAGAACGCGTCACGTTTATATCCAAATAATGAATGGTTTATATTTTTATTTAGGTGAAAATCCATACACTAAAAAAGTAATACTTAATGAAGAGTGGGCCTCAGCACTTTTCGGCGACCGAGGATTATTATCAGGAGTTTTCCAAGTGCTTGATCAACAACGGAAATCCGCCCATTTTTCTCACAGCGATGATTCGACGAAAATAAACAGTGAGAACATGTTCATGCTATTGCCTCCAGAAATATGAAAATGGCTCCTAGGCAACACATTCGACTTCAAAAAAATCTTCGATGCACTTCTGATGGGAGCTCATAACGGAAATTTCGAGGATCCAGTTCCAGAATTGCCTGAGGTACACTGTCTCAAATGTGAAATAGACATGAGAAGAATTTTGAACAAATGATGTCAGAAGTGCTGAAGTAAAATTTTTACCTTCTGCTTCTTTTTACCTACCTCCGTCCCTCTCTCCGCCTCTTTCTCTCTTTCTCTCTCTCTCTCTCTTTCTTCTTTCTTCTTTCTTTCTTTCTTCTTCTTTCTTCTTTCTTGTCCATCTTTTATCCCACTCAACTCGGACAAAGTAATATTGATTTCAGTTCCTCGGTTTGTGTAACAGGTTGAGTTGTGGCGATATTTACAAGGCGATTAACAAGTTCCGACGCTCGGAATTCTTCAGCAACTTTCAGGTAAATCATCTTTTTTGGAACTGGTTTTCCTTTGTTGACTGGCTTTTCTATGAGCACTGGATTGTGAAGAGGATTTAAAAGGTTAATCGAAAAAAAAGAATTGCCTTGATTGTAAAATCACAATATCTTATTCTTTGAACTGCTTAGATATGAGAATTTTTTAGACAAAATCATCAAGCAGGTAATTAATAGCCCTTAAAGAAAAACTAACAACTACACTGTGAGATAAAAGAACAAGGATGTCTTTTGCTGATGAGGCAGATAAGATAAGCTTCCGAAGAAAACTACTAACTATTTGAAACACTACTTCAGACTGCACTAAGCTTAATTCACGATCCAAATGGCTGGGAAACAATCGGTAAGCTTTTATCAAATCCCGAACTTATCTCGCAATTCACAGCAGGTACTGATATGGGAGAATTACTTGGAAGCGCGCTTGGACAAGCCAAAAAGCATTCAGCTAAAGGTGAGCAGAAAACTTACAAACACCGGGAAGTCACACATCTTTTCATGCACAAAAAACAGAATTCCAGAAGTAGTTAAAAATTGCTTCAGAACACTATCCGAATTATGAGCCATCAGCCTGCACAAACTTCTACTGTCTCTCAGGCAGCAAAGCAATACGGCACTTATAGAGCTCGTCTTTTTTGGATTCGAAAAAAGTTATCAATTTTCGATGCAAATGATTGTTGCCTCGTAACTTCTTCTTGCCCAGGAAGCGCTCCAACAACCGAATAGGTGATAATCAGACGGCGGCAAGTTACGGCTGTACGACGAATGATCTAGTAATTCCCAGCCCAGTTCGGTCAACATCCTCTTCGTCAATTTGGTGGCATACCGCCCTGCGCTGTCTTGAAGCAGAATGAGATGGCGGCGATGTCGACGTCATAGAGCCCGATTGCAGCGTCTAGGTGCTTACAGTAGCGCTTGGCGTTCATCGTTTCTTCAGCTGGCTGCAAATCCCAGTGAATCGGCTCTCGAAGGCGGTCTGTGCATCGTGTCCAAATTCGTATTCGTAAAGCAGCAAACTGCCTAGAGGCTTCGATAAGCGACCATAATGCGGCAAATATGGACAAATTTGGTACCATAAGAAAGTTCAGAAAATTCTTCACAAAGCGGCAATGATTTGTTGCCTGAGAGATGGCCGAAATGTGTTCAGGCTGATGGCCATACTCTTAATAGTGTTGCGCACCAATTTCATTTACTTTTGGTTAATAAACTTAGTGTTTACTGCTCTAGCTCCAATACTTATGAGAAGACCTATTAAATCCGGCCCAAAGATGCAAAAAGGTGCATTCAGCACCACCTTAGGATTTTGAATGGGACCGCTTCAAAAACGATGTACGGAAAAAAGTGATATTCTCGCACAGCATTATTACAAACCCCCGCTCATTTCTGAATTCTCTTGGAACTCTGAAGTAAATTGAAAACGCAAGTCATATCTTATTCGCACTGCATATGTTGGATAAGAAAAAAATGAACATGAAAACGCATTTCGAAGCAACTGACTATCATAACTAATAACTTTTAGCAAGTAAATGTTGTGAATGTTCACAGGAATCCACATGATCTTAACGTTTCGGAAAAAAATTTGCTGAGAAAGTTTGTCATAGTGTCTTGCCGAGAAAATGCTTATCCTAAATATGAAGAATTTAACAAGAATAGTATGAACAAATTTTTGCTCATAAGATGGTGATAGTTCTCTTGCTTTAAATGGCGTGCGCAGCCACTTTTGCTTAATCGAAAATCCGTTAAGATTACAAAAACTGAAGGAAAAGCCAGCTCAAGAAAAACAAGTTTAACTGTGAGATAATGCGTCTTTGAAATATCCGCTAGTCAAACACATGACTTAATAAATGCAGTAAATTTAGAAAAGAAACTTTGGTACGTTCGTTCACGTAGTAATGTCTTAGAGATTCACCAATAATTTTTGACTCCACACATTCGCTAAACAATTAAACTAGTCTATGATCTGATTCGATTTCTGAACCTCGCCTGATGAATAATGTGGATAAAATTAAATGTACTGAATGTAGGTTGTTTCAAGCAAAGGAGAAAAACTCAAAGCTGACACCCGAGGATGGGGACTTTGGCACCGAGTTCAGTGATGGTGAAGAACCGTTGACAGAAATAGATTTCTCAATAGATGAAACTAGCAAAAATGATAGCGAAGACTATTATGAACAGGTAAAAGTCTTGAAAGATCACACCTCTATCTTGGAAATGTGTAGTGGATTATACAGAAGTTCATTTTGTTTTAGATCAACATCGATGTATTGCCACCCACAGAAACACATTCAGTGACAACTGAAATAACTGGTACTCAAGAAACCAGGACACTACCCGTGAAAGAGGGTTTGTTCTAGTCTACAAAACCTAATATAGCAACATCTGAAGATCGCATATTCTAGCTGCTTTGCCGGAAATATATTTCTCGATCGATGGTGATATTGACTTAGAAAAAGACTATTCTCTGACAGAAACAGAAACTGCAGAACCCCATTGACGCCAAATGTGGTAAGCATTAGTATTACAATCGGCGGATTTCGCTGATGTAGAGAAAGCAGGGGTGTAAATCTTAGAGGTAACGTGAAAGTCGGAAGTTAACAATATTTCGGATAAGGAAGATAGAGCAAGAAAAACCACTCACTCTTACAACTTTCTCACAATTTACTACCACCTATCAGCCAACCCAGCCAACCACTCGGAATCATCGAAAGGAGAGTGATTATTATGCCATGTATTACAATGAATGATCATAAAAACGACCTATAAATTATTCCTTGAATAATGACGATAAGTGGCATTCTATAGCAAGCAAATACTACCCATAATAACTCTCAAGGAATAGTTATTACACACTATAACATCTTGCAAAAAATAAATGCGACTTATAATCAGATTGCCCTATTGACTTCTACAAATATCACTTACGACCATTTTCTAGTGAGATGTGTAAAAAGTTCGTGCCGTTACGATTTATTTCATGCGCTTTTTTCAACGAAAATGCATGGTTCTATTAAGGTTCAATTGCGCACTTTTTTGCAAACATTTTGGTTTACAATTTGCCCATAATTGCTTTAGGATGGAGGTGCCTTTGCAATAATTCACAAGCTATTTATGCAGGAATGGCGCTTAAAGAAAAATGCTAGTGAAGCGGGGAGCGAGATTAATGGAGTTTATGGCGACGACCACGTGACATGTTGGCTCAAATAATAATGAAGAGATCTATCGAAAATTTGAGCGAGTTGTCTACCACAACAGGCGCTTCGATACCCTTCATCTGTAAAATCACTTCACCCAAGTAATGTTATTTGTATTATGTCCTTATGCACTGAGCCTTGTGGTAATGCACATTACTGAGTATTCCTAAAAATTGGCAGTTCTATTATCCACAAATTTGTAGACACTTGACAATTTCCCTAGGACTGACACTCGTCAAGCTCAACTTTTAAATGCGCTTTTATCATATTTTTCTGAAAGGGGACATGTACTTTCGGTCCGCGAGCATTTTTTCTTTTCAATGCAAGAAAAATGATTAGAACGTGGCTTTGTTCGGTCTTTAACTTATTGAAATGCATTCACCATCAAAGTTGGAAGATCACCAAAATCAGAATTCAAATGTCTGATAAGATTATTTGACCGCACCTTAATTTCGAATGTTTTATTAAGACCACGCTCAAGTTCCAATAGATCTCTTCATTACTACTTGAGCCAACATGTCACGTAGTTCGGTAAATGGGCTCTTGTGCAGCCCGACACTAGTGCTTCCACCATGGAGACTTAGCACTTGGCTCGATTTCGTTACGCGGCAAGTGACGTAAGCATTAAAAAAGCTTTGCAGAAACCGAACACTAGTCAGATCTTACGATAGCTCCGGTCCAATGGGAACCACCCAAAAATGAGGAAAGATTAGAAGCTGGAGTAAGACCACAGTAAATTTACTATTGATATGACACTATATATGCAGTCAGTTTGCACTGACCTTACCTGCAAAAAAAAAATCTCGTTGGCTTGGAATAATTATAATTTTCACATTGCTCTGTAGTTGAACTTTCCTTCGATAAACTTCATTGATCGTTGAGTAACACAATTACAGATAAAATGACAGAAACACTTCAAATACACACACTACATTAATTCGCAAATACAATAATGGAAGACACTTCAATGAAGGCACATTCAACAACTAAACATAAAGGACAACGAGAGTAATGCACAAGAATGTGAAAACGAGAACAAGCATACGCTTGCCGATACAAAACATATACTTTGGTCTTGAAGAAAAATCTTATAACCAAAGTTAGAAGGCACGTCGAATGATATTCTTCGAGTAACCCGCGATCAATCGACTTAGATAGTCGCCGAGCACTACGTTACCACGTCAAGTTTCAAAGAACAACCTTCGAAAGCAACAAAGTAGTTAGCTCGCTAAGTTACCTCCCAAATGTAGTTCACAAAAAACTAGGGAATGTCAGGAAATTACCAACAACTTATATTCACAGGAAATGGGCGCGTCAAGTAACAGAAAACACCAAGAAAATTAGGTACGGAAAATGTTCCAAATAGATAGAGGCAAAACTTCAAGTAAACCGTAATATGATCAAGAAGGCACCAAAAGGAGAAGGAAAACAATAGAATATTGACATGAAGAATGTTGTACGATACCGCTTCTTCTTACAGCTAATGAAGTTCAGCTACAAGAACCTTACCAACACTGTTCCCTACGAGTATCACATTGGAGTCCTAAACATCTAATTGTTGGAGAATCAATGATAATCAAGCAATATTTGGATAACTCTTATCGCCATTAAGTGTATAACACAGATGTAATCGGAAATCAAAAAAGAAACTCATATAATTCTGCCTAGAGCTTATGGAGGTTGAAAAGATAAGTTGGAAAATCTGACAGGTGAATATTTGAAAACTTTGATCAAAAGAAGAACGCGCTTACTTACTGTTAATAACATTTTGGGTACGACGGGCCTGCGGCGCTAGCTTCGCCACACCACCTTCGCAGCGGCGAGCGGTCCGCAGGGCAGAATAACTACTGATGCCGACCCTCGGGAAGAAGTCTGCTGGTTCAATCCCCTCCCACGACGCTTCACAGCACATTTCTTGGAGCTATTTATTATTATCTAATGGCTTGAAGGATCTTCAATAACGCAATTATTATAGCAAAAAAAAAATGTCCAGTTGTCTTACAAATGACTACTTTTTGGTATGAGACCTTGATTCATGGGGTTAGAAATGGAAACAACGCATAGGTTCTGTATGATGACAGCATCAACTTCTCTGAAAGTGTCTTCTAAAAAGGCACACACCAACGACAATGTAGAAAGACTGCAAAGAAAAGTTGGGTATATATTATTGTCTCAAGGATCTATTTTTCGTGTCAAAACGAAGTGAAATATTAGAGACTGAGCGTTTCTTTTTCCATAATAAGCACGTTAAAAAACACCTTCAGTAGTAGTCGACACCAAAAAATGACACCGAAAAGTCTTTTGTGAAGCTTAGTAGTCGGGTTTAGATCAGAAACCTTTTCTTGATGACCGGGAGCACTAACCACTCGGCCTAACGGGACTGCTCGTCGCAAGCGTTAGGCGGAGTTAGCGCCGTTGGCCTGTTAAACCCAGTTTATTAAGAAGCGGCTTTGCAAGTGTCCACTTATCCTAACCAAATAAAAGATACGGATGGTTTCACAGTACTTATAGGATGCCGAACATTGAATCTCAGCGCGTTACTTCAAGTCATGTGTAAATTTCAACGAGTTAACAAGGAAAATGTCCTATAAAATGAACAAATCGAATAATGAAAGTTCTCGCCTTTAAGAATGTTACACTTACTGGACGCCAAGCAACCGCAGAGACGAAATCTTCCGATTCATTCTCGAAATCGAACGAAGAGTCAGTACCATATGGAAAACTACTGCACGTGTCCACATCGTAAAGCATAAGAGGGCGACTTGCTTCTTTATGATATAAGTAGACGCGGTTATCCTCACTTCCTGAAACATTGGTAGTCTTCGACTGGAAGCATTTCCATACTTTTATCTTCCTTAGATTATTTAGGATAGAGCGAATGTCGACACAGGCTTCTCCTTTTCAAAACCTTTTTTCCTTCAAAGATGTGAAGTTGCGCAAACACCCAGATTCAAGAAAAACTTGCAGTACTCGCTATACAGGCAATAAACGATACGCAGTTCGCAATTTAGGTCATACAATTTCGTAAACTTTTTGCTTGCCAAAATATTAACCAAGAGCTTCTACATAGAGTGGATAGATTACCTACAAAGTGCTAGCTCGTTTTCGGATAAAAAATAGTAAAGATGCCTGATTTCCTTTGGTTCATGCGCATTTCTCGATAACTAGTGTATTTGGAGAGGTCAGAATATACGAGTGATAGAGCAGGCTTCGGTTTACTATGGAACAAATACTTACCCAACACTGTTGCTCCAATTTCAACATTCATATTCGAATATTTGAATTTTAATATTTGACTTTCAACGAAATGGAGATGAATTACTAAAATTCTCAATTGCTCATGCCGTTCGTCACAGCTAAAAACTTCAGTGATATATTCGATGACAACTTAACGTCCTGACGAAAAAAGTTCGGCTTCTTTGACTGCTTCGATTTTCGAAACACAAGTGTCGACGACAATAAAAGAAAAGGGAGGGGAAGGTGGGCGGTGACAAACATCTTACGAAATAGCAAAGATGGTTTTTTAAAAAATATTTTTGAGGCAGATATCTGTACACTAAAATGACCTTCATTTACATTGATAGAAAATGCCATGAAAAAGGTGACGTTTTCTCAAAAAGGAAATACTTAAAACTTTTGAGACACACATGAGTTAGATATGACCTATGTCACCATCGACATGTCAAAATGCACATTTAGTCTGACATTTTTGTAGTTTCCAAGCTCACGCTTCTTCTAAGTTGTTTAGAACGTAGAAGATAAGTAAACTGAGTAATCTGAAACGTATTCATTTCCATTGAACTACACTACAACATCTGCATCAATTCTTTTCTCAAATTCGTCACATTCAGTTAATAGTAGATCAGCTGATTACCATGAATTTACGCTCATGTTATCTCATAAGTTGTTCATACAACGTATTGAAATAGAAAACCAAAAAAACCTTATTTGATTATATGTCGCAAGCAGAGATGAAGACAAAAATGGTACCTTCAGATATATCGCTCAGTTTCCGCGAACCCGTTCCAAACTATTATTTATTGCCACTGGAAAGTTTTCACAATTTAAGCGCCTCGTTCAAGAACTTTCCTTGAAGGTTCGTCGAAATCCACATTCACCTCACATAGTAATTTAAACGAGTGCGCTTTTGCCTTCACCATTAGCAATAATGAGGCAGTTATTAGTAACTAGCTGGTTTTACCGTTGTACCAGTCTACTTTAGACTAGGGTTTTGAGTTAGAATTTTCAAACTCTTCTCGGTAAAGGTGTTCAGGCTGGCTGTGAGAACCCCACAATTACATCGCACTTCAACACTACGCAACACATCTCACTGTCATGAGAGAGTATGTCAGTCAATACGTATTCCCGCTACATTCTCTTGAGTGGTTTAGTCTAGCAATATATCACGACCGACTACACACCACGTACCAGTAAGAATGTGGTCTCCACAGACGCTCAGACCAACAAGGTTGTTGGTATTCCTGTGACCGACGAGTACGCGAGTGCATGTCCCCGCCACAGTATTCCAAAGACGAAGATGATTATCCGTCGATCTGAAGGAGATATACACTTTATTGAAAAAAAGGAACTTACATAAAAGTTAAACGTACGCAGAAACAATTTCGTATGAATTGAGATAGCGAACATATGAAACAGCCTGACGATGCCCAGTGAAAATGCTGACAGGACGAACTGGCTGACGGAGATCGTACAAGTACACCGAGCGGTCTTAACAATGAAATGGAACAGTCTTAGCAATCGCTTGCTATTCACTTGAAGACATTTCAAAGAAGGATTTGTTACCTGCGGAACCAACAGCTATTTCATGTCGGGAGAATCCGAAGTCGACGGTGCAAACAATGAAATGAGATCTGATGGTCATAGCGGAGTTTGCCATGTTGAGATTCCATATTTTTACCTGAGTGATTTTAGTGAAAATAAGCTCACCAAAACTAAAACCTTAAAACTATTTATTAATAGAAATATACCGAGCAATCGTTGCTTCCAGTAGCGCAGATGTTGTCTTCATCTCGTGCAAAACATACCGAACAACATCTTCTCTCGTGCTCAGTATATTTCCGCAATTTTCGAGGCTAAATATAATTTAAGTTCAAAGAATATACATGAATTTTTTTCTGAATAATAGTTCCGCTATCATCTTGAATCACGTAGAACGCCATCAGAATCTGGTCAAAAACTACGTCTATTGTATGTCAACTTCACTTTCGTGCTCTATATGCATAAATAAGAGCAATGTCCTCCTTATCCTCTCTGATACCAATCTTCACAACGCCCTGAAGTTAGATATCACATAAAGTTCCCCATAACTATACATAGTTGTCCTGTAGTAATTCAATACCAACAGATAAGACTACACTCCATCCATCACCTGTATCACCTGTCGTCCCGTTGATCGTCGAGTGACTCGAGCGGGTACCAGCAACTCTTCCACTTTTCCCTATCGCGTGCAAGAGTGGCCCAGTGGGTCCTCCTCGCTCTAGGGATTCACTGAGCATCATATCTTTCTTCTATCGCTTTCGTGAAGAAATCGGACCAACGGGTCAGTGGTCTTCCTTTAGAACGCTTGAAGTCCCGAGGAATCCAGTCGGTAACGGCTCTCGTCCATCGGTTGTCGTTGAAGCGTATCACGTGTCCGGCCCACCTTATTTTCGATATCCTGGCGTGTAGAACGGCGTCTCTGATTTTCGATCGTTGACGTAGGTCGCAAGTTCGGATCCTCTGTGTCATTTGCGAAATACGAGATACTCCTAGCATCGACCTTTCGACTGCGCGTTCGATAACGGCAAGTGATCTTTCATCCTGCTTACGTAGCGACCAGGTTTCTGCTGCATACGTTAGAGCAGGGATAATTGTCGAGTCGAAAAGGTGGGCACGGAGTCGGATGTTCTTTGTCCTCTTCACTACATCCTCGATGCTCTTAAACGTTCCCCAAGCCGCTCGTTTCCTCCTGCTCAACTCTGGGGCTAGGTCGTTCATCATGTTGATTTCACGACCTAGATAGATGTAACTGGAGCATTCGGAAATTGTCGTTCCGTTGAGCGTGAATGGGGCATTAGAAACCCATCCGTTATTCATGAACATTGTTTTCGTTAGATTCAGTTGAAGACCGATCTTTCCACAGGTGTTATCAAAATCAGTCAACATTCATTCCGCTTGGCTGATGTTTGGTGTTATGAGAACGATATCGTCAGCAAAGCGAAGATGGTTTAATTGTCGACTGTCAATTTTCACTCCCATTTCGTCCCATTCAAATGTTCGCATGACGTTTTGTAGGGTGGCAGTGAATAGTTTTGGCGATATTGTATCGCCTTGTCGAACCCCTCTTCTTACGTCAATGGTGATATTGTTGTAGAATGGAGATATTCTGGTCGTGAAATCTTTATAAAGCTCACGAAGGATCATTATGTACCGAGTAGGGACGCCCTGGTTATCCAGAGCCTCTATAACCGCTTCTGTTTCCACTGAATCAAAGGCTTTTTTCAGATCGATAAAAGTGAGACAGAGTGGTTGTTTGTACTCTCGCGAAACTTCAATGAGTCTTGTGATCGTGTGGATGTGGTCCATGGTACTAAATCCTTTTCTGAACCCTGCTTGTTTGCATGGCTGTCCTTCGTCCAGTGTTCTGTCAATCCTGTTCAGGATGACTCGAGTAAAGAGTTTATAGGCAACATACAGCAAGCAGATTGGGCGATAATTTCTATGTCGTGAAGGTCTCCCTTTTTGAACAACAATACGGTCTTGCTGGTTTTCCATTGAATGAGGACCTAGTATTCTGACAGGTAGCGAGTGAAGAGCCGAGCCAGGGTGTTGATGAGAACTGCCGGCAGGTTCTTCAGGTGTTCTGGTCTAATCCTGTCTGGACCGGGTGTTGTTCTGTTTTTCACCGACGATATAGCATGTCGGATTTCGGAAGGAGGGACCGGTGGAACGACATATTCGTCCCCTTTCAATTTATATGACGGTAAGAGAACATGGCTAGCGAAGAGATCCGAGTAGTACTGGTGGATGATTTTCTCCATAGCCCTTCTGGAAGCTGTAAGTGTCCATCCATAGAGAAGAGATTATAGCCAAAAATCAACTGTGAAATCCGATTAATACGATGCTATGCCAGGTCAAGTAGTAACAATGATAGTACCGATTTTAGGCTGTTCCATAAGCTTTGGCACAGGAACAATAAACACCAGATTTATTTATCAGAAGTAACAAAAACTGCATGATTTTGGTATCGCACAATTACGCATGCTCTTGCAATATTTTAACTCAACTTGTCTACACTTGCTTCAAGACGTAGCTTTTGTGGGAGCAAATACGTTTGCTACTCTTGCACGAATGGTGTGCAGGGGAAACTGTTAGTGAAGCGATGCGCGGGATAATTGGAGCTTACCATGGACGCTCGAGAGCGAGGATCCTCCAGACTGTTTTCTTCAAATCTGAATTTCGCAACCACTTTCTGGCCGTCCTTTCTCCGACCTTATCAGGCCCCAAGCTCTATTAATCTTGCGCGTCGCTTTACTCGCGTCTTCGCTACGCGCTATTTGTGCATGAGCAGCAACGACTTTGTTCCCATGACAGCTCCTTGTATACCAAAATGTTCGCAAGAAAATGCGCAATTGAACAATACCAAAATCATGTAATATTCATTACTTCTAGCTAATAAACTAGGTGTTTCTTGCCCTAGTGCCAAAACTGATGGAACAATCTAACATTAATGACCACTATTAATGCTAGAACGACAACTATGACAGTACTAATATAGATATACGGTCATCGGCGATTCGTGTGGAAATTCGAACAGCTATAGTGAAATAAAGAACACCATGTCACCACTAAAAAGAGCGACCAATAAAATAAAAACGAAAACATTTAAGACGGAGTCCCTTTCCTATGCTACGGTATAACCAGTCGAGAATCATTCAAACAACGATTATCAGAAGCGAGCCAATAGACGCCACATCTCTTTACTTTATTACTTTACTTAATCCGTCTTCGCAGTATGGTTTTTTTTCACTGTTTGGGTCCTTGTAGTTCTAGTATTCAATTTGTTGTTTTTTGTTTTCTTATTGAACATCGTGAGATACTGGTTGAAAGCGTCTCCTCGCTATCTCGAGGATGGTCTGGTTGTGGCATTCGTTGTTGACTGCCAGAAAGTGTTGTAGGGGAGGGGGACCTCCGGACCCACGCGCGCCGCAACGATCATCACAGCCACTCGGCACGACACCCCACGACGAATATATCGCAGTTCTTAAGCTGAAAAATTCGATCACATTGCCATTATTACAATGAGTTGTTACGCGAGAGCAAAACTAGTGCTAAATACGATTTGACAGCACTCAAAAAAAGCTGATTGAAATTCCAGCTATAGCAGTCCTTTGAAAACTACTTACAAAGATAGAGGCCCAAAAATTGTTGGAAACAGTCGAAAAAAAAAAAGATCACTCTAACGCCATACGTTCGAGACCTTTGTCAATGCGGTGTTCCGCTATCACACCCGTTGAACGCAAGTGACATTACTACAACATGCACCTACGATAGGAATTAACAACGAAAAGTTCTGTACTTATTTCAAACGTCAGTGATGCACAACTTACCTTCAGAAAGAGAGAGAGAGAAAAACAGAGGAGGGAGAGAGGAGAGAAAGGAGAGAAAGAGAGAGAGAGAGAGAGAATAATTTCTGCTAGTTGCCACCGAATGTGGCGAAGACACCCGGAAATAGGTGGCCCTGGTTGCTGAATTATGCTAGCAACGTGAGACGATTTGTTATCGTACGTTTGCAAAGCTGTTCATATTTCACATTCGTTGACGTACGCCAACAGTCAGCTTCTGAAGCCGAGCAAAGGTAACATTTGTGATACTACGTTCTTTGTTCAAACAACTCGCCTTCACAATATTGTCGTGCATATCCCAATACTTCTAACGTTCCGTTCGCCTATTCGCATTCATTGCTTGCTTGAAGACTTCGTCTTCTTCACGAACGTGGTGAAAAACTGGTCAGGCATATCTCGAGCAGTTGAGAGTATGGCTAGGTGCGGCGTTTGCGTTAGCTCACTGCCTCGCAGCTGTTGGAGGACCAATTCCGTGCCAAGCATCACAAACCACTCGGGCACCGCCTCCTGTGGTACCACGGTACTAGATGAGAAGGATGATGAGAAAGCACATCTCATCGTACTTTCAGCAGTGCATTTGATCACCCGTGTTGTGTACGAGATGTTTCAGCAATACATTCAGATGTTCAGGGCTGATTGTCTTTACCATCTGTGACGCATATAAGCACTCAACTCAGGGATCTGTCCTCACAAGCAAGCATTGCCAGTATTAACAGCAGGGATTCAGTACAAATGAAAGTCACTGATAATTCAAATTTGCATCGGTCTACCTTGGTGGGATAGACGTAGACCTCCCGCACTTTTGGGTTGCGAGCACTCTATTACACGTTGATGCTTGTTGATGAAAAAAAACATAGAGATAGGGAGAATAAAGCTTTCGACGTTGAACAATCCTTCAGGATCTGCCATGCATTCGTCTTTATCTCGCATTATCTGAGATGAAAAAAATTGGCCTTTCCAATGATTCTCGGTGATATACCGATGTATCAAGTCAGTGAAGCTATCCTTCCAGATATCTCTGGTACCAATTCACTGACCTCGAAGGGACAAGGGGCTCAGTTGATCTTGAACGCGTGAGCGAACCATCCACCGCGTTAATGCTGCACAGCACCTCTAACTACTGCGCGACACATACCCTGCGCTTGATATTCATTGTGAAAATAGCTTGGATCTGAGAAAATGGATAAAAATTGATTACCGCTGAATGCCTGGACCAACATGTGTCTGTAGAACTACCAAAACCTCAAACCTCATCTAGATAATATGAAAAAAATTTGTGAATTCAGTATTCTAAAATTAGTTTAGTCCTATTTAACCACACCCAAATAATCACTCAAAAGAACAATGTAATAAACAACCAACTTTAGTGATATCCCATACTACTACCGATCCATCGTATTCACTATTTACCAATATAGCAGCTGTTTGGGGACTCCAAGCAACACAGCTGAAAATAAATAGGATTCTTTATGAAGCGTACTAGGTAACTCAATAACAAACCTCTCAAATTTCATTTATGAAAAGGTGAAATAATAGCGCGAATTTTTGTAGATCATTAATGACTGCACACAATAAAATAAATGCAAAGTTTTCGGTGGATTTAATTTCTGGGTGAATATAAGGCTGCTCCATAAGTTTTGGTACCAGGGCAATAAATACCAACTTTATTAACCACGAGTAACGAGAATCATGATTTTGGTATCGACCAACTGAGCATTTTCTTGCGAACATTTTGGTATACGAATTGCCTATACTTGCTATAAAATGGAACTGTCTTGGGAACAAATTCGCTTGCTACTCATGTACGTATGGCGCGTAGGAGAAAGTAAAGGTGAAACGACGCGCTAAGCCTCCTGTAGACGGCCTGAACGCGGCTCATCCTCCAGACTGTTCTCTCGAGCTTTGTAGTACGCACACCACTTCCTAGTCGCTCTTTTTGCAATCGTATCACCTTCCCAAGCTCCACTAATCTTGCATAACTTCAATCACAACTCACCTTTTCCCACACAATACCAATTGATATATCTTATAAAAAAGGAAGAGCTCTCGGGGCTGGCCAATCTCTGACGTGTGGGTCATGCATTCGATCCAATTCGAAGCTTCGTGGAGGTGAATGATTGCAAAGTTCTCCTTTACAATGATTCGCTGTAGCCTGCCGATGTACCTAGTCAGTGCAGTTAACCTCCCAGACATCTCTGGTACCGACCCGCTGACCATGGAGGGATGGAAGGCTTAGTATGCCTTGAACTCGAGATCGAACCAATGACTGTAGATGGTCGACGAGTACCTCTAACCACTGCAGCACATACGCTCCTCATGGCATAGTCGATGCGGTCTTCCAAAAAAAGATGCTTTCCTTCCAAAAAAGGTACTATTCAGTCTGTAGTGAGCAAACGCAGTCCACTAAGAACATACGAACGAAAAAAGGGAAGGCGGTTTGATAGTGCCAAATCGAACTATCTGATGTGTACATAAATTGGTGAATTAAAATAAGGGCACTTTCAAATAAAAGGGAGCAAATGAAAAATCGATCTCATTCGGTTGGAAAAGAACCTTCCATATGAATGTTAGTAAATATTCGAAGCTAAGACTTGAAAGTACAGCCCCACGTGGCTCGTTTTCAAAACACCCCTCTATAAAGATGTAACATCCAGAAAAAAAAATTCTGTTTCACACTCGTCTTTTGCCTTCATTGTCATCAGGCGATTATTCGCTGAAAGCCGAAAAGCACATGAAGGTGTAGAGAAGTTTTCTTAGTATCTAATCAGTCGTTTTCCTTGGACTTTCTTTCAAAGCGATGACAGAATCCCCACTTGAATAACAATCTATCGAACGGCCCGCCTCGCACCGCCCCTGCCACGGCCCTCGCCTTGTCGAATAGTCCGTAAACAACGTACTAAAAGTGTAAAACTGGGTCTTATTTTCTCTGCTAAACCGTATTTTCAGAAAATAAGCACATCGCTAGAATCACGAAACAATACGCTATCAGACGGACACTATGGTGAAGTACAAATCAGAATACCAGAGGAGATCAAAAGATCAAGGGAACTTCTTGGAGAGCAAACACATTTTCCAGTTATTTGAAGCTTCTGATATAGTTTGAGTACTAATACTCTAGGAAAGGAGTTTTGTCCAGCAAAATATGAGCGAGATAAGAGAAAAAACACGTGACTTTATGGAACATGATGTTATTTTGAATGTTACTGCACTATAAAGGGGTGTTTTAAAAAACCGGCGACGTGAGGGGCCGTAGCCTCAACTCTCAGCTTTCGAACGCTTACTAACACTCCTGTGAAAAGTTCTTCTCCAGCGGGTGGGATCGGTTTTTCCTCTAATGCCTCCAGATAAAGAAGCGATATAAGTAATCAACTGGAGACACTTGTGAAATAATTTGCACTCCACAACGCGCCAACGCAATTAGTCAATCGCCGTATGGAATCCACGGCCAGTGCCCCCTCTCCCCTCCTACCCATATCCACTTCACATTTGAGCAGCAACGCCGGCGTATGTGAAACTCAATCTCAGTTTCTCCGCTACACTACAGTCTAACGGTATTTCCAGAAAAGATACACAGCGTTAGAATCTGCGGAACTTACGCTGCCCAATGATTACTCATAATTTCAAAGAACACTTCTGTCTTGCGAGGAATATGCATGTGTGAAACAGAATGTTTCCTTACTGCTACAGCATTATAAAAAGGTTCTTTCAAAAACGCCCATGTAGCGCACTAGCTAGAGCTTTGAGCTTTAGAATGATTGCAAACACTCTGATGAAAAGTTGCTGTTCAGCGAAATTGCTCGAATCCTCATTTGTTGTCATATAACAGACAAATATCCTATTGATATTTTCATTACCATACATTAAGGTGAAAGGAACTTTAGAAGTAAAGAACACTTAAAATAAAAAACCTTATTTTTGCGGTACATTCCATTCTTGCGAGAGGATACTGATAGTCATCCGGTTCCTCGATCACATTTTTTAAGTCAAATACTTGGATTGACCGCGAGATGTCAGCTACGGAGAAGAGGGAGGTGTTGGCCGGTGAAAACTCAAGGCTGTGTAACAAGTTATAAACAAACTCAACAAAATGTCTGAAGGAAATTACACATATAAGAATCCTTTGTGATATATAGGAGACGATACCTCGAAACACTTGAATGATATGAAGAGCAAGAGGTATCATATTTTAATGTGGCCACAGGAAACGCTTGAGCGTACTGAGTGATTCCCTCAGTGACCTAAATATTTGAAAAAAGATAGATATTTTAGGAAAAAGAATTGAAGAAGGCAGAAATTCATACAGAAACCTATCGAAAATTTAACGGCGAGTTGGGAAAAAAAATAAAAATGTAGCAAGAGATTGAAGGACAATATTAAGACGCATACCCTAGCAAAGTGGGTGAGGTGACTAAAACAGCAGGTATGATTAGAGTATCCACTCTCAAACGTACCAAAACCTAAAAATGTAACTACAGTAATAGAGCATAAAATTCGCAGTGTTCAACAAAATTACTTTCACCTGCTCGCATTGTTGAATACTCTGGTTCCAGGATATCCATGTTCCGAGCAACACGG
Organism: Parelaphostrongylus tenuis; assembly: GCA_019055375.1. Taxonomy (NCBI): domain Eukaryota; kingdom Metazoa; phylum Nematoda; class Chromadorea; order Rhabditida; family Metastrongylidae; genus Parelaphostrongylus; species Parelaphostrongylus tenuis. Next base: position 21,922 of record JAHQIW010001743.1, on the reverse strand, counting down.
TGTCTCAAATCGTCCAAAGCCTCGTTCGACTGAAATCTTGCACTCATTATGGTAATCATGAAGCAGCAAACATATGCAGCATACTACCCGCCACCTTAAATAGTCATATCTCTAGTGAATGCCTACTCGTCACTTGTGCATTAACCCATTGACCACTGCGTGTTCCAAAACAGACCGCGGTTTGAGGCACCGCACGCCGCGCGCCGCAAAGGAATTGAAATCACATGGCCATTGCAATATACCCGCCTGCCAAGTGAGAAATCAACATGGAAGTCAAGGCTTGGGCCTATTCTAACCGTAACACGTGCATTTTGTTACGTCAGCTGTACACAGTATTTCGTCAGTTATGAAAAACAATGACTTGCGGTGCTCTAGCGACGTACAAAGCCAGTGCTTCTATCCTGCCAAAAGAGTCGGATGTCAAGTCGCCGACCCCACAGATGAGCGCCACGAGTCACTGTGGAGGTCACATAGGCATTCAATCACCTCTAACAAAGCCCGATAGAGTCAAACGCATGGTGCGTACCTACGAGGTTGATCGATACCGAAAGCTTCGCAAGAGATTATATGAAAAACAAATAGGCGCAAAGCACTCAGTACGAACTCAATTTGTTATAGATTCTGTTAATTAGAGGTTAATAAAAGGCATTATTAGTAAGCTAATCAAAATCGAAAGAAAATTGAGCGATGCTATCAAAAATCAGACATAAGCTCATATACCTACCAAAAAGAAAGTAGAGAGATCGTTGCAAGGAATAAGAATTGTACACTAGGGTTACAACTGAACTGTGGTTAAAAGGATTTCCACTGGTAAACGCGTCCATAAACAATTCACTGCATACCTTACTGCACAAAAACATCTATCCTTGGCGAGCGAAAAAGTAACAATAATCGTCTTTTACACCTGATTCAGTTCAATCCCTACAATGTTCTTTCGATGTCCGCAAAATATCTCATTGCCAATCCCAATCTCTGTTAGAGGCGATGTGGGCCTTTGAAAGGAATAAGCACGCGCTCTCTAAGCTTTACCTATTACCTATTTCTACAAATGACTCGAAATATGCTAGTAGCAAATTCAACACAAAAACCGAGATGAACTCTTAACTCGACCAAAACTGTGGACACACGGCCTCTGCATCTCTAACTGGAATCCGGACAGTCTGCTCCACCTCCTCCGCATCTTTGACCCCCAGCGTGCCACTGTCATACGTATGCAGATGCAGAAAAGTGTGCCCACGGTCCCAAAAGAGTTAATTACATAACAATGTGCCTAATAATTATTTTTGAGCCACGCATGCGGTTTGTTATGAGCACTCAAACGGTGTAAAACACCAGTTATGGATTCAGTCACCTCTAACGAGGCTTGACGAAGACAAGTGCATAACGCATTCCTCAGGGATTGATCAGCGTCGCGAGTTTTGTCCTTGCTTATCCGTTGTCCGTCATATATCCAAAAGTTAATCATCACTTTCTTAAGAACACGCTCAATTTTCAATATGCTTGATTATTATACTTGAGCCATGCATATGGCCTGTTATGAGCTCTTATACAGAGCAATACACGTGTTTTCGTCTTTGCAGCCTAGTTAGTTCACGGTGCCTTTCATGTCGAGCCAATCGCGTTTGCGGGAGAACACCCTTACAAGGAGCCACAGCCGTGCTATTCACTCGTGCTGTTAAGTGATAAAAACCACCAAGCGGGCGTGGTTGTCCACTCGATGACTTTTAGCTGGTAATCGCGAAATATCTTAACACTCGTTCGATATAAAATTTGAGCGTGATCTTGAGAAAACACTCGAAACGAAAGGTATGACACCTCACGATTACCAGCCAAGAGCAATCGAGCGTAAAGCACTGCCCGCTTGGTAGCTTCTATCACTCAACAGCACGTGTGAATAGTACGTGTGCGGCTCCTCTATGTAAAGAGGTTCTCCCGCAAAGCGATTGGCTCGACATGAAAGGCACCACGCAACTAACTAGGCTGCAAGGTAGAAACACGTCTATTATACTGTATAAGTGCCCATAACACACCACGTGCATGGCTGAATTATGATAATCAAGCATATTGAAATTTGAACGTGTTCTTAAAAAAGACACAAAACGAATGATATGATACATAACAATGATCTATTCTTGTTTGAAGGGATCGAAAGCGATGCTTTTTAAATATGACCGACAAAGGATAAGAAAGGATAGAACTCGCGACGCTGATCAATCCCTATGAAATGTGTTATGCATTCGTCTTCATCAAACTTCGTTAGAGGTAACTGAATTCATAACTGGCCTATAGAATGACTTGCAGTGGTGTAGCAAAGTATTGGGTCAGGGCTGTCATTCTCACAGGCAAGTCTTGTACTAATTCATCGATTCCCGAAAGTTGGAGGGTTTCGTGGGCACGGAATCAAACCGCTAACGACCGACTATTTCAGGTGTGCTGCAGGACACCTCTAACCACTGCGCCACACGAGTTCAGATGTGTGACGAAGACCACAATTCGACAGGAAGAACTGTGGAAGCTGAAATCGAAAAGATGCCAATGTCCCATGAGACGACCACCCACGATGTGATGATCAAACGTACTTTGATTCGCGGCTTAACCCTTTCAGGACCATGTACCCACAGTCTCTGCATCTCTAACTGGTAACTCCGGGCGGTCTGCTCCATCTTCTCTGCATCTCCAATCTCCAGTGTGCTGCGCCTAACGATATCAAGCTGGAGGCTAGCAATACGGAGGAGGTGGAGCAAACCGTCCAGAGTTGCCAGTTAAAGATGCAGAGACCGTGGGTCCACACTTTCAAAAAGGTTACCTTCATCCATTTACGGTTGAAAACCATTTAAGCACAGTGGGGTCTACCTTGCGAACATCACTATGTTCGGAATAGAGCATCATCATAGACTAAGGCAGTCTCCTTCCATTCTCGAAGACTGACCATAGCCAAAATCTAGAAATGAAGACCACGACCAAAAGCTTCCACTGCTTTTTCAATGGGATGTAACTGCTAAACAAAAATCACGGCTACCTACTATTTTGAAGAAATTGTGCGTAACCTAATACAAATCTTCAATTTCCATTCGTTATAGCAGTTTTATAATTCTAAAGATATGAATCAAAGAATGTTGAGGGGCATGCAAAACATTCGATCCAAGCGGGATTGGAACCCGCGTTTCGCTTATACTGCGGATGCATGCTACCATTGCTCCACCGAGGCCATCGCTTTGTTAGCACCCTTTCCTCGATAAAAACTATGGAAGTGATCAGCAAGCAACCCTCAACCAGGTTCAATGTGGTAAGCACATTTCGGCACAAGGTGCAGTTTAGCTGACAGCTATTGAATATGTACAATCTACATAAACTTCTCAGTTCTCCTGCTTTTCAGCACTATTACGATGTTATCATTATTATTATTATTATTATTATTATTATTATTATTATTATTATTATTATTATTATTATTATTACATCACAACACTGCTGAAAAGCATCAGAATATAGGTTGTTTCATAAGTTTTTGCACTAGAGCAATAAACATCGAACTTATTAACCAGAAGTAATCAAAACAAGCACGATTTTAGAACTGTTCAATAGCGTATCTTCTTGCGAACGCTTTGGTATACAACATGACTATAATTTATTTGAGATGGAGGTATCGGGTGAACAATATCGCTTGCTACTCATGCATGAATGGCGCGCACGGGAAAATGTTAGTGAAGCGTCGCGCAAGATCAATTGTGCTTGGCCCTGGACGATTCGAACGCAACTGATTCTTTAGACTGTTCGCTTTAGCTTCAAACTTCACGAACCACTTCCTAGGCGTCTTTTCTGCAACTGTTCCAAAACCCCATGTTCCATTAACCCTGCGCACCGCTTCACTAGCATTTTCTCTGCGTACAATTCGTGCATAAGTAGTAAGCGGATTTGTTGCTCAACAACTCCATTTTGAAGCAGATTTAGGCAAGTAGTATACCAAAATGTTTGCAAGAATTTAGTACGCCTCGTTAATGAATATAGTGCTCATTGCTCTAGTGTGAAAACAAATGGAACGACCTAATAAAAAGATTCTTATGGATTCTCCTTCGGATTCAACTCAGATCTCCACCGTTTAGGAAGAGAATAACGTTTTAAACGAATGACTATTGCTCACTTAAATGTATTCGCCATTACTTATCAGATATGAAGACATCTGCACATCACCTACCACTGTTGAGTAGACGTAACTGGATGAAGTCGAACTATATGACTGCTGCGAAGAGTTTAGAGCATCTTCACTTTCATTGCCTTTCGTAGGTGACGAAGTATCATCCATTTCTGGAACCTCTGGATAGGAGGGTTCGAAGCATAGACGCTTTGCGCTAGGTTCCCATGATTCCTGTGAGAGTTGTGAGAGCGCGGCAACAGAGCTGCTCTCCTCTGAAGTTCTTGCAGGAGATTCTTCAGCCTGAAACTAACAGTAATTTAATGCACGTGAACTACAACGACAATTTATTACAACAAATCAATTTGGAAAAATGTAGCTCTTAGAAATTTTGCTCGACCCCGACAACATTAGAAGGATAAAGAATGCAGCTTTCAGCATAGATCAATGACTAAGAGATGCGCCATGCATAAGTCTTCATTTAGCCCTTTGAGGACCACCGATGGTAGGCAGACGGCGACGCTTGCGCTCATTGAGTTTGGCTGTCTGGCATTCTGCCTGTCTGTGCTTTGCCATGCTCGCTATTACAGTAGCTGAGTGAGATTTAACGTCGCATGGCTCTATATGAAACGTACCGTATGGTCCTTAACCCTTTCGGAACCGTGCGCCCACTTCCTTTGCGTCTCTGACCCCAGACGTCGAGACGCACTAAATGTATGATTGCATCATCTCAATTGCATCATTATTATTTTCCTGCTATGTTATATGTAAATATATTATGTTGTCATAAGTAGGGAAATGACAACATTATAATTAAAATAATGCAATAATACGTTAAATGCGTTCTTACGCTGGAGGTTAGAGATACAGAAGAGGTAGGCCTACGGTTCCGAAAAAGTCAAAGGGCTAGAATCGTTTAAGGTGACCAAATGTATGCCTGGCCCTTACAACAACTCGCGGTGGCCTGCCGACGTATCTATTCAGTACTACTATCTTCCCACAGAATTCCGATATCAAGGGGGAAATGGAAGAAGTCATGAGCCCTGAGCGCTGGATCGAACCGTCGACCATCGACTTGATCGACCACATACGCATGTGCCGCAGAGCACTTATAACTACTGCGCGACATACGACCCGAAATACATTGGAATTCGCTTTATTCGTAGACAATCGAAAAAAAAAATCTTACACGATTGGAGAGTGACAAATGAAAGGGAGAAAGGATAACAAACCAGAATGGCAGCCCTGTCATTCCGACATCTCTCCAACTCTTGTTTCGCTATCTCAATCTCACGAAGGCGTCGCTCTTCCAAAATGTCGAAGAACAGAACTTAAAATGTGGAGTGCAGAGATCAGAAAACAAATGGAAGACGATAGAACTGTAGAATTCAAAAATCACTTAGCAGAGTTCGCCGATGCTCATTCATTATACTCATCGGAAAGGCATGATGATGGATAGCATGAGAGGATGTGAGTTCGCTTGCGCCATCTTCCTGAATGCACGATTATAAACAGGTGAAGCATAGTGGCCTATGTTAGCCTTATAAAAAGCTGAAAGATAAAGAGGTGGGCTTGGTTAATCCCTGAGGGATGCGTCGTGCACTCGCCTCCATTCGCGGCAACGTTTGAGATGTTTAATGGATACCTGGCCTTTACGACTCGAGATGACTTACCGATCTATCGAGGCAATGCTACTATCATTCCAGACACGTCTGGTATCAATGCACCGACATCAGGGAGACAGGACTCGTGAGCCTTGAGCGCGGACGGATCGAACCATCGACCACTGCGTGTCGCAGAGCACCGCTAACCATTGCGCTATACGTGGCTCCGTTCTATCTGCATACAGCTTTTGAAACAGATTTCCATTATGTGGAGACTCTACTGGTCCGCCTCCACATGGATTTTTTCACTGTGCGAAACCCAGTGTTTTTAGCATCCAACTCGTCTCGTCTTCCTGAACGGCGTAGAATACTGGTTAGCAGATCTCCTTGCAAACTCAATGATAGCCTAGTTGTGGCGTTCGATAGGGCGTTTGTATTGACTGCCCAAGAGTGTTGTGGTGTGGGGTCTAGCCCGCGTGCGGTCCACGAGAGCATCACAACCACTCGGACACGGGGCCTCGTCCAATTATCATTAAGAAGATAACTAGCTCTTGAAACTTACAGCTTCCTCAAATCGAAATTCGCCTGGACCAGACTGGTTTTCAGCCATTTGATTGCCAACTATAACAGATGCAGACCGTCCCGTCGACCTCTTGCCGCTACTAAAACTGATATTTTGATATATCAGTATATCTAAATCTATTGATATATCTAAAACTGATATTGACATTTATATTTTGATATACAACAGCCACTGATATTTTGAGTACTTGTATGGATGTAAACGCACTTGCGTAGAAATCCAAAAGATCCATGAGCCCACTAAAATCCAGAGAATTAATGAACCTATAGAGATCCAGAAAATAAATGAACCTATAGAGATCCAGAAAATCCGGGAACCCACATCAATGTAGAAAATCCATGAACCTATACAAATCCAGGAAATCCAGCAACCCACAGAAATCCAGAAGACCCATGAGCCCACAGCCCACGGAAATCCAGAAAATCCGGGAACCCACAGAAATCCAGAAAATTAACGAACCTATAGAGACCCAGAAAATCCGAGAACACACAGAAATCTAGAAAATCCATGAACCTATACAAATTCAGAAAATCCGGGAACCCACAGAAATCCGGAAGATCCATGAGCCCACAGCCCACGGAATTCCAGAAAATCCGGGGACCCACAGATATCCAGAAGATCCATGAGCCCACAGCCCACGGAATTCCAGAAAATCCGGGGACCCACAGAATCCAGAAAATTCATGAACCTATAGAAATCCAGAAAATCCGGAAACGCACAGAAATCTAGAAAATTCAAGAACCTACAGAAATCCAGAAAATCCGGGGACCCACAGAATCCAGAAAATTCATGAACCTATAGAAATCCAGAAAATCCGGGGACCCACAGAATCCAGAAAATTCATGAACCTATACAAGTCGAGAAAATCCGGGAACCCACAGAATTTAGAAACTTCATGAACCTTCACAAATCCGGAAAACCCGGGGACCCACAGAATCCAGAAAATTCATGAACCTATAGAAATCCAGAAAATCCGGGGACCCACAGAATCCAGGAAATTCATGAACCTATAGAAATCCAGAAAATCCGGGGACCCACAGAATAAAGGAAATTCGTGAAACTATAGAAATCCGGAAAATCCATGAAACTACGGAAATTCTAGAAATTCATGCATATGAAGCAATCCTCAAAGTCCATGATTACACAGAAATCCAGGAAGTCCAGAGACCTACGGAGATCCTGAAAACCAACGAACCTGGAGCGATCTAGGAAATCCCTGGGACTGTGAACCGGAAGGTCCCTTGAACCTACAAAGATCCAAGAAATCCACGAACCCCGTCACGTTCAGTGAAACAAACTTCATAAGTAAGCCTATCGAATTCCTTACCTTCGGAATAATAATCTCTCCAGAAATTAGCCTTGCAGATCAGAAAAAATAACGATTTTCTCGAGGAGATGTGCTTATGATCTTTGATCGTTGAGAAATACGACTTCGGATAGCGCTGACTGGCTTTGAGACCTGAAGAGCTCGGACTTAGAGCGATGCGGAAAGCGAAAAGCCAGCAATTATGGCTCTATAACTCGCCTAGGAATCGACGATTTGGTATGAAATACGTGAGAAACAAAAAAAAAACGTTACAAGAACAGAAAAGTAATAACTGGTAATCCCTGGCTCCTTGATCTCCGCCGAGCCTAGACGATTATTTCATTAAAGGGCGAGGAGTGAGAATTTCGCGCTGGACCGCTAATTTATTGCGCAAATGCAAATTTACTACTCTATAAAAAAAGTTTTCCGGCGTTTTTTATTCCTGTTGGCTTCCCTCTGTGTTAATGCGATTATTTTCCTTTCCTAAGTAATTTTTTCAAAAAATACAAAAATTTTTTTCTCTTCCTTTTTATCCCTTTTCCCTCTCCTTTCCCTTCCCTTCCTCCTTTTTTCTCTCCTCTTTGATTCTATCTCTTCCCTTTCTTTTTTTTCTTTTTTTCTCGTTTTTTTAACCTTTTTTCTTCAAGTTTTTCTTTTTTCAAAGATGTCTCTATATTCTAAGACATTCGTTTGATCCGCAATGGACGTGCTTGCGAAAAATCTCAGCGATCTACGAATGTTTCTTCAATCGCATAATGGTAGGCCGTTTTACAGCTTACAGTTTTTTCCTCTGTGTCATCTCTCCGTTCTATTCGGTTATGTGGAGACAATTAAAAAACCGACTTCATTTGCAGGAGAGGAACTTTTTATAGGAGTGCTAGTAACCATTCGAAAGCTGAGACGTCAGGCTACAGCCCACATCGCCTGTTTGCGAAAAAGCCTTCTTTTGGCTTTGCTGCAGGAGGAGATTTCTTGCGTTACAGACGCGCATATTTGTCGCAAGACAGAGCTTTTTTTGGACGATTAGTAGTCATTCGATAGCGTAATGTTTGCTGATTCCAAAGCTGTGCTTATATCCAGAAAAGACGTTTCTCTGGAACGCAGCAGGTAAAATAGTTGAATTTCCACTTGCGATCAAGGGGTTTCACTGGCCAATTCACATTCCGCTGCGTGAGACTGCCACCTACCGCTTCTGAGAGCCGCTCAAGATCGATAGATCATCGCCTCAGCGCACGTTGTGGCCTCACCCTATGGCACGTGAATTGGCCAAAAAGTCCCTTTTTCGCACATTGGAATTCAACTTGTTTTACCTATTGCGCTGCAAAGAAACGGCCTTTTTAGGGTATAAGCACAGCGTTGGGATCAGCAACTATTACGATATCGAATGGTTACCAATAGTCCATAGAAAGAGCTCTATCCGGCTAGAAATATGCGCGTCTGAGAAATGGTTTTTCTTTTGAGGATTTTGGAGTGTTATAATAGTGTGTTTTGAAAAACCAGCAACGTGGTGCTGTAGTCCAAGGTCTCAGCTTTCTAATGGTAGCTCCTATGAAAGGTTCCTATACAACGAATGAAGTCAATTTTTCTTTGTCCCCTTGTAATCGAATAGAATCCATTTCTCATCTGCATCGCTCATGGACGTGGCCCGACTGGGTGCCACTGAAGTGAGTGGCTTGCTGAATTCTTTCATAAGGCATGGGTTTCCCCACGGTAAAGTCTTGGAACTAATCCTGAAAAGATACGTGAGAGTCCACGTGATTATCAATTCTTTGGGCCATCCATATAGTCTGTTATGGGCAAGCATATAGAGTCCGCTACCCGTGTTTCGGGCTTGACGACTTCGTCAGTCATACAGTGTACCCTTCGTCTTTAGCCAGCCCTTTCGAGGGAACTCAGGCATGTTGAAATTTGAGTGTGGTCCTATGAAAACCTGAAAACGAAAGATATATATCTGACGTTACCAGTCAAATCAGCGGGTGTAAGACACTGCTCATTTAGCGATATTTTCACTTGATGGCCCCTGTAAGAAAGTTCGTCGTCGCCAAATCTACGTAGGGATTGGGTTCCCCGAGAGGACTGGCTAAAGGCGAAGGGTACCGCCCGACTAACGCGGTTGTCAAGTGCAAAAAACGTGTATCGGGCTTTATAAGTTTGCCCATGACAGATCACATGCATTGTTCAGAAAACTATCAATCATACTGAAATTTGAGCGTGGCCTCAAAAAAAAAGATTAGGAGTGAAAAGTTAAGATACATGAGAATCATTTTCTAAGGTTGATGCCTATCGTACACTTTCCCAGTCAAATAGTTACAGCCTTTCCGATGAGTCGATGTAAATGTAGAGTAGAATCCGCAAGCACACAAGCACATCCTTAACAATTCCTAAGACCGACTATCCATTCTCCTCGGCATAGAGTGAATAAATCAGTATTCTTTTTGATAAACCAGCGCGCAGAGCACTTGTGGTCCTGCGGTTATAGGTGTTTTGCGGCATACACGTGGTAATCAATCGAAGGTTTATGGTTCGGTTCCACCTCAAGACTCGCCAATCCTTCCATCCCTCCGAGGTCTGTAAATTGATACCACTTGTCTGGGAACATAGCAGCACTGACTTGATACATAACTGGATCACCGCGGGTCATTGTAAAGGGCAGATCTGGATTCAGTAACCTCAGACAATGCGGGATGAAGACTAATGTTGGCGCATCCCTTTGATATCTGTCATCTCCGAGAGCTTCAAACGTATCTTGAACAGATACGAGGTTGTTAATAGTATAATTTGTTGAATTTAGTAATAGAGCACAGTGGCAATAAAGTGACTGACGTTGCGGCAGGTTCGCCTTCTCCAGAGCTTGGAACATTAAATTGATTCGCATTCCACATTGTCAAGTACTCTAATGCTTCGACAGAAAAAAAGAGTAATTAGTACTCTTTTTGCTGGAATTATAAAAGTATTCGACTGGGAAGACTGCGAATCGATTCGACTTTTTCAAGCCGTGAGGAAATCAAAATTGCTAAAAGTTCAGCCATTGTATTATCACTGTGCTGTATCATTGTGCGCAAACTCTCATCTGCTTACTAAGAATAATACTAGCATTTAATATGTCTTTGGGTCTAGTTGCATAGAAAAGCTAATAACTTTTACTTTTCTATGGTTCAAAGCAAATGGGAGCTGTCAACTCTTTCGCATTAATCTCCTATTCTCCACTTGGAGCGTGCTACTTAGCTTTGCTTGTTAACATGCTTTGAGTCCTTCACATGGGTAATGCGTGGGCGATTTTCTTATAACATAAGCAGCTCACCTACTGTATATCCAACAATGCTGAGTGATATGTAAAACTTTGAACCTCGGGCAGAAGTTGAACCCACGTCGCGTCCTTTCCAGGGGCATATGCTAGCCGTTGCACTATCAAGGCTCCTATTCTGCTGTTGCTTCTGCGCGATGAAGTATAGATTCTGTCAGCAATTAACCGTCAACAATTTGACCTGATAAGCACATGTTAGCATTAAACCTACTTCACCCGCTGTTGCGAACAGCTCATCTTGCTGTGCAGCAGATCTTGTGTTCAGCATAATAGGTTGTGTAGAAAATTCGAGCCTTTTTGGGTTCTTTTATGTTTTTTGCAATGAAATTGCATGATTTGGTATCGTTCACTAGAGCATATTCTCGAGAACATTTATTTCGGGAACAAAGTCGCTTTCTACTCATGTACGTATGTCACGTAGAGGAAAATGCTAGTACAGGGGTGCGCAAGATTAATGGAGCATGAAGCGATGGGAAGTGTTTCGCGAAGTTCAAAACTTTAGAGGACAGTCTAGAAGATCATTTGCGCTCGGGCCGTCCACAGGAAGTTGATCATTAAGCTATACCTGAGGTGGTTGATCGGAATCCCTCAGTGACATGCAGAATGGTAGCCGAAGAGTTCTATAGCTGCTTCAAGACCATCGCCAACATTCTACATATAGTGGGTGACGTTTGAAAGAAGTCAAAATGGTTACCCACGTGAATTGACCCATGAGCCCGTCCTCTCTGCAACCGTATCATCTCCCCAGGCTTCATTAATTTTGATATTCTCCCTTACGCGCTATTCGTGATCATTACATCTTTGGGCGATGATACGATTTCAGAACGAACGGCTAGGAAGTTTAAGGCTGGAGAGAACAGTGTGATGGATTAGTTGCGCTCGGGTTGTCTAGGGGAAGCTCCATTAGTCTTGTGCGCGGCTTCACTGGCATTTTCCCTGAGCATTATTCGTGCATAAGTAGCAAGCGAACTTGTTATCAGTTCAACCCCATCTTAAAGCAGTATAGGCATTTTGTATACCAAAATGTTCACAAGAAAATGCGCAGTTGAGGAACACCAAAATAACGAAGTTTTGTCGCAAAATTTATATAAGTCATACAAAACGGCACGAACTTCTTACACAATCTATTACATGCGGTTATGGCCTTTTACGAGATATTTCCTGCCGTTCCAAACATTCATGGTTAGAGAAAGCCTGCTGTAGACTTTATTTCACCAATTTTTTTCTGTGTCTGTTAGTTTTGCGTCTCAATGGGTGTGGATAGTGCTGATGAAACGAACACTTACCAAAGGAACTGTAGCCGTCCAGAATGGTACGGAGACCCCTCGGATGTAGATGAACACCGTTTTTTCACACTGATGAGAGATATGTTCACTACGATGAATTGGCATTCATTTAGTAGACTATTATAGGTATAATTTTGCTATTGCTGTGTACTCAGTATCACTAAAACATGTCTATAAGGAGGCTAGACATTGACACAGTGCACATGCTCAAGTATTTATCATTATACCCGCATACGCTTATTTTATAGTATGTAATTAGGATCGATTCATCGACTGCGATAATGTGATACCACGCCAAGGATTCGTCAAGCCTTCTATACTTCCGAGGTCGTTGGATTGGTATAGATTTCTTGCCGGGGAAAATCATTGACTGTTTACATCAGTAGGCCACCGCAAGTCATTGTAAAGCCAGATGTGCCTTGAATCACCTCTAACGATGTTTGATGCCGTGCAACGAAGGGCGCACTCTTCGAATTGATCCGCGTCAAGTGCTTTATTCTTTTTCTAGATGGAATTCTTACAACCTATATCATTTACATAAGGTTTGCAATCATTGTTGTCTGTGTCCTGCACGGTTTAGGTCTAAGGGGATTGGAAGCATTATATATCAAGGTTTTTTTGGATTGATTGCAATAAGTGTTGACCTGTTTGGTACGGATTGCATTGTACAAATCTTGAGTCGTCATGTTGTGTTAGTTTTTTTCTTTACGTTAACCAACACAACGTTTCCGTTGGTTTGACATCCAACCAGCGGTTTGAGGTAGATAGGAATTCGAGGTGTTGGTAACTATTTGAAGGAGAAATGAAGAGCACTGATATAGTGTAATCATTCATTCTGTCTGCACAGTCTCTCTATAGGTTCTACCAATGTCCATTACACATGTCCAAGTGACGGATTGCTTGAATATGGCGATGAATATTGCTTTGATATTCTCGACCAAGCGTAATTATGTCACTTCTTGTGTTGCGCAATCACTCTTCCTGTCTTCGACCGTTGAAATATGTCCTTATTGGAAAACTTTTCTAAATTCGTCTTCGCGAGCATGTCAAATGCAGTTTTATTAGAGCGATTTCACGCATACTAGCACATCATCGCTGATCTAGCTGTACTACCATTCCAAATAGGGTGCTCCTCACTGTATACCAGATAAACCCATGGGTGTGGAAACAAACGTGTTGAGCACGATTTCAACAGTCCAATTCCATACTCATATGTGAGTTACGAACAACTGTGGTGCAGTGGTTACAGATGCTCTACAACACACACGGAGTCAATGGTTTGGTTCCACGCTCAAAACTCACCAAGCCTTCAATCTCTCCTGTTTTGGTAGATTTATGCCAAACTTGGCCACCGAAAATTACTGCAGAGGCCAGAAATGCCTCAAATCACTTTGAACTGTGCTCTAAGAATAGAATGCATGACGCATCCTTCAAGGCTTTATGAACGCAGAAGTTTTATCCTTTTTTTTTTACTTCATATTGGTATACATTCACTTGATGTGACTGTATAGCGAGGCAGAGGGAAGATTCTGTGACGGCTGAACTGTTCCTTCAATCATAATGGTGACCATATTTGAGCAAAAAATCTTTGCATTATAAGCGAGGTGCTATTTTTTGAGACTGGCCAGTATCTATAGACAATCCTTTTGGCGGTGACGATAAATACTGTTATTTCTAGGGCACATAAACGTTGAAATTCCTGGATAGTTGTTAATTTTTTGGTATCGCTTACTGGTATTCCTTCAAGTCTTGCAACTCTCTTCTTTATATATTTTTTCATAGTATTAAATTGTTATTGTTCAGATTCTGAAACACTTATCAAATCACTGGAGAGTTGCTTTATGAGCGGTACACCTACACCTGATTATTCACTGTTATCAAGTTAGTTTTATTTCTATTTATGTTCTTATCATCGAACAATTGGTCGTATTTGCGTTCAGAACGTCTGAGTATAGAAGAGGATGTGGTTGCCAAGGTTATTCACGATATTATCAAACTAGCTGCTAATATCGCTGAATTAGACGCTAAGGTACTGCTTATTTCCATGAATAGTACTTAAATATGTCTAGATATCGGGCTGTACTATAATTTCGTATGCACTGTTGTTTTATTCATTTTCATTTTACTTTTAAATCGGGTTAATGTAGGAAACATAAGGTATGTTGAGAGAATTTTTGACTAGCTTGAGCCATGGGTTTTAGGGATGTAAGAGCTGCAGGCTGTGAAGGTATAAAGAGGCTTCAGCCAGTGATGTCTGGATGGATATCTCATGCATTGACCGACCACGACCGCGCTGCACGCGTGACCATCTGCGAAAGTCTTCTGCTATTACTGTACAGGTAGGACATTCTCGAGTTGGTCGTCACTGGATATGAATCCTAGATCTACTACAACAGCTACAAGCGCCACCCTACTGGCTGCCTCGCAGCATAGACCCTGCAGCTCAAACAGGGCCTAAGTTTTATGCGCAAAAGATAATGCTCTCGCTTTTCCAAGAAAGGTAAAGCATGCTATTTTGGGAATTGCTCAGCAACAAACAGACATTCAGTGCCGACGTTTACGGGGAGTAGTTGTGGATGTTGGTCACTGCAGTACTGGAGAAGCGTCTCAAACTACTCAGTGTCGCCCTTCTTCAGAATAAGCTCGACCTCACATTTCAAAGTGGACTCGCCACTATCTGGAGAAACTGGGCTGGACGACCATGTCATATCTACCGTTTAGCTCTAGTACTGCAATATCGGATAATCATCTCTTCCGCGAAGAAGCATCTAAATGGGAATCGAAATACTACAACTAGCTCAAAAGTACCTCATCAATTGCTGCGACCACCAACCTCATTTTTTTCTGGGAAGATCTAATTTTTCCTCTCAAAATGGTTGCATGTCACTGATTTTGGTGGTGATTTTATTGTTCATTAATTGATCTCTTTAGAAAAGTAGCAATTGAATCAACGAAAGTGTCGAATTTCGAAAAAACTAAATGACAGCCCAATTCACGATGCACATGTGCGTGTTATAGATATACGTACGTGTACAAATATGTATATGTGTATAAATGTATATGTATGGGTATATGTGTACATATAAATGCATTTACATGTACACGTGTATATACTCGTGTGTATGCGTATATTCTCAAATGTACAGATGTGATTATATGGTCACGTGAATGTACACATTTATATATAGTTACATATATGTACATGTTTGCATATATGTACATGTATTAGGTTATCTCATAATTTCTTTCGCATTTCGACACTTTTGTTCATTCAGTTGTTGATTATTCGAAAGGATTAATTAATCAACACTGTGATGCCAATGTGATTAATGATATGCAATTACTTGCTGGGGAAGGACTGGATGTTTTCCTCCCAAGTAATGAGCTTGGCTATCGAAGAAGTTAGTGAAGTCACATTCTTAGCTGGTTGTATTTCTCAAATTTTTTCTCTCGCTGATGCTGCTTCAGGGCGCAAAAGAGGTGATGGTCCGATGAAGCTATCAGGGCTATTCGGAAAATGTGGTAATGTGGTCCAGCCCAGTTTCTCCAAAGTGTAGCGAGTCGGATTTGCAATGTGAAATCGAGCGTTATTGGACAAGAGCGACGTAGTAGTTTTGGACGTTTATCTAGCACTACTGCGTCCAACTCGTACACGTTGGCATTGTTTCCGTCGAGCAGTTTTCAAAACAGCATGCTTCGCCAATCCCACAAAACCGACAGTATAATCTATTGAGCATTAAACTTGAGCTTTAGTTAGCCAACGGGGCTTCACCTCGAGGTATCCAGTTTGCGTACGCATGATTTCTTCCTAGTAGGCCCAGGGCTCATCTTCAGTGATGCGCCTGTGCCATGGCAGCAGAAAACCCTCACAGATGGTCGCGGGTGTATCGTAGTCGTAGTCGTTCAATACATAAGGTTGTCCATCAATTGGCAGTGATCCATTTTGACTCTCAGTTGATTGAACAGCGGCGCACGTGTCCTTTTGTAATATCCCTGACTAATGCGACCACAACATTCTCCAACGTACAACCTTTTGGAAATAACCCGATTTGAATTAGAAAAAGTTGAGTAAAACAACATATACAATATGTATTTTCACATACATATATACATATGTATATATGTACATTTGCATATACACAGACATGTGTACATATTGTATATGTATGTATGTGCATATATATATATATATATTATATATATATATATATATATATACTATATATCCTATATATCCTATTGTGGACATTATGGTCATTATGACCCTCAGCTGTGCATGCAGTTCAGACGGTTACAAAGAGGTGCATGTTCCAATTGGAACTCGGGTTAATTCAGTTCTCACAGGAACATTGTCATTAAAAAACAAGGAACTATGTATTTCTGTGTGAATAAATTTAGCAAGATGAACGCTAATGCTTCTCAAAATGTTGCCTTTCTCAAAGGAAGAAATCATCATATCCTTGCGAAAAGGAATAATTTCCAGCTGTTACTGAACACTCTCTTCTATCTTCTCGATGTTTCTGTAGTCTTTCGATAGCTTGAAAATTTTCGATTTTTATAGTAAGCTTGTAGTGTGAAAAAATTTACGTAGTACATCCTAAAAATTGGCAAAAAATAACGTTTTGCGATCGCAGTCCATTTTTTCTAGTTCGTAGCGGATTTTTTGCTATTATATAATCATATTTTAATTGTTAAAAACTTTTTCGCCAAAAGAAAATCAAGTGTCATTGCAAGGACTTTCGTAAACGTTCTTCTAAAAGAATAACGCCCAACTATCTTGAAAGTTCTTACTTTTGAAAACAATTTCAGTCGTACGCATTCGCATCTCAAGGAATGCGCTCATAAACTCTCGGTTTTTTCAAAGAATAGACCTATTCTCCTAGATTATTAGTATTCATCTGATAGCTGTGGTCAAGTGGATTTCAAAGTAGTATTTTATTTCTCACATGGCTTGTTTTTGCGCTGTAACAGTCAAAATAATACTTTGTTTCACTTTCAAAGATTTATTGCCGCATGAAGTGTCTTCTATCAAACAATCAATAACCATTCGATCGTGCTAATCTCAGCGATTTCAAAGACGTTATTGATTTTTAGAGGACTTACTATAGCACTGTAGTAATCAGAAAAAGATTGGGTTTTGCATGCGAAGATTTCTTAAAGGGATTTCGCGAGATTGGCCCTAAGCCATCACTTTTTGGGACATATCGATGGACTACGATACGTAATCCTCTTTTGATTGATGCAGTACACTAATGAGTTTATTTCAAAAAGTAGGCTACTATGGGAATCGTTGAGACTTGAGCTATCGAGCAATCATAAGGGCTTGGCGGAAAACCTTCATTCAACGAGAAATGCTTGAGTGTGAAAGGTATTTTTGCCTTTGCTGTTAGAGCGCATTAAGGAATCCGTTCTGAGAATAAATTAAGCCTTAAAACTTTGAAGATTTTAGCTATCAAGCGGTTATCAAAATCCTTCAAAAAAATCAGGAATGCGCTTTTCCAAGAGATCGAAGCAGGATGCGAGCATCGAAAGAGATCAAAATCTGCAAAACCTAATATTCTTTTGACCGTCACAGCGCTTTAAGGATTCCTTTCCAACAACCGAGTACACTGTTGAAATTGCTGAGATTTTCTGTATCTAGTAATTACTAGTTGCTTTTGAAAGAAATTTTGTCAGGCGAGAAATGCGTGAATATGGAAGAAAATCCTATTTGGACTACTGTGGCCCAAAAAATCGACCATTCACGAATTGCAGTAGGTCGTTCAAATACGCTTGATTTTAGCTATCGAATGATTGTCAAAAAATCTTACAGAAGTAAAAAAATTTCTTCTTACCAAGGAGCTCAAACTGGGTATAGATAATGGAAGAGAACCATAACCCTCCATTTCTTATTCGCATACCATAAATATCAGTAAAGATTTCAAACGGAAATACGCAATGATTTGAGAAATGGGAATCTGAGGTACTCTAATCAAAAAGTTATCGATGAAGTGGCATCGCATGCAACAGGCAGCACTATTTTTGACGAACTAGTCATTGTTTTCCAATTTCCAGCCAGCATGATGAATTTTTTGTACTTTATGCAATAAAGCATTTGAAGGCTGAAAGAAATAAAAGATAAATTTGAATGGATTTTGGGTAAGTATGAATAAAATATCATAAAAATGTTTGATGAAGGTTGTAAATATACTCTTTCCAAAGATACTTGGTTATTCCCTCAAAAGCGTGGATTATAAATGGAGCGATCACGTAATTTTCTAGTAAAAATAACCTAATTGTAGTCTGTTTAATCATAATTGACCATTTACTAACATAGAAATCTCACTTACTGAGAAAAACATAGATTTCGTTAAAAAATTACCACATTAGCATCTGATCACGCGCCGGCAGCCTGTCTCTTTAACCGTCCGATCCGTCGGTCACCTGAAAATGGCGCCGTCCTCAAACGGATACATTAATATATATATATAAATATATATATGTACATATATATATATATATATACATACATAGAATCACTTTAAACAAGAAACAAAATCAAGAATGCTATGCTTCAAAGATTTTTCGAACTTCATAACTGTTGAAATCGTAATAAAAATCCATACTGAACGCTCTAGCGTAAATTCGATACAATTTTGGAATTTTTTTCACTCCAATCGTTCTGGTTTCCCGTATTTAACTCATTTTCGGAAGTTGGAAGTCTCTTGGAAGTTTCTGTTTTAGTTGAATCTCAACGAATCACCTCAATCAAATGTCCATTTTCTCAACCTTTTTTGCTAGGCTGACAAACCATTCCTATCCATTCGAATTTTCACGGCTCAAATTCTGAAATCCATAATCTTACTTGTTGCCGTTTATGTTTTACAGGATGAAGAAGTTCTTGACGCCTTATGTGGCCCTCTCAATGAAAAGTTGAAGCGGTTCATCTACAACTTCGCTCTGTCCATGAGGGTGCAACCCTATCAAATGACGTACTTCACTTCTCGTCAGTGCCATCCGCCATCAGTTCTCATGTACATCGATTCGAGTCTGAAGATTTGATGTAGACGTGAGTTTCGCTGATGCTTCTTTCGAAAAGGCTTGTTTATGAAAGTAATGTACCATTTAGATATCACAGCGATCTTCAGTGGAAACCGAACAGACAACAGACATTGTGTTCATTTGGCGATTACGGTTATTGAATTCGGATGACGTTGTTCTACGTATTTCTTCCGGAATGATGATTCGTTTAGCGCAATATCTAGATAACTTAAGTTTGAAAATGCAGCGTTATAGACGTGGTCGTTTGCAATGTGCGTGATTCATTAGAGCTTTTCTCCAAATATTTTGACACTTGTTAAAATACGAATCGTTGCTATGTAACACGGTCTTTATGCTTTTTTTTATGAGAATTATAGCTTCTTCCTCCATTCGTCATCATCTTCTCGGCATTTTGTCTACGATTGTGTATTGTATGGCTTTTTTCAGTGGAGAGTGCTTCGATTAGTTAATTTTATTGGTGACTGCAATAGGGTGACTATGTTTTGATGCCTATTGCGAGTTAGTGTGTCTTGTGAGCCGGATGGGTCACTCGATTGCATTGATTATTCCTGCCAGTTGGGTCTTTTACTATTTATTTGATAAGGAACACTATTGATTCTGATACTAACAATCCTTATTCATCGCGGTAACGAACGACCTATGATAAATATCAATTAAAACATAACTGTTATTGAGGAAACAACAATCACCACATGTAACGCAATGTTAACAGCTCATGGTGATGCAATAGATGTGAGCCTATGTGTAAGATGCGCCGAACCCCAGATCCCTAGATGAATGCGAGGAGCTACATATTCTAAGAAGCAGTGACTATACATATAGGCAATGTAAAACGACATGAAATACAGTTTGCTATGCCCAGGATAATCTGGAGCCAAGAGAGGTGGAAGCTGCAGCGGGGCTTGAAGTGGCGTTTATGGACGAATGGAACTGGTGTGGACGTGACTTTTCTATTCTGTTTTGGTTTGGAATGTGAATAGTTGTCAAGCACAACACTGCCCAAATTCTATAGGAAGCATTTCTTGGTTGCCAATTGAAAGGGACGAGTCTTCGTGTTGCGCGGACACAAGGCCGGCTGGTGTGAACAGAAGCTGGCTATTGTTGCGCGAATGCATCAGCCAGATAGCGTGAGAAACACGACCCGGGGCTCATATGACTCACTGTCCAAGGAAAAACCATAGTGATTATGTGTAAGTAGTTACATTGATAACAAGAACAAGAGATAAGAAAAAATATGTTTTATTGCCTAATAACTGTTGTATGTATTTTTATTTCTGATGCCCAAAATGAATGCTACTAATCAGATGTATGTCAGTGGTAAACATCTACATAATCAGTGCCGGCATTTGCCCTACCGTTTCTAAGTATAATGAGTTTTGGTGTAGTAGCCAAAAACTAGAACATGTCGACTTTAGTAATTGAACAAGAATTAGTGACAACAGTTGCAGGACTTAGTGGAAGATAACGACTCCAAAAGTGACGTAAAATCAGCGCAGGAAAAATTCGTACTACTCGTAACCAAGAGAAATTTGCCTTGTTTATATTTGTCAAAAGTAACCAGGAAGATCTAAATTACAGTGCTTAATTAGTGTTTCTTTCTATCGAGAAAAAGCGATCAGCGATTCAATGCAGAATTTTTTTGCATAAATGAGCACGAAAAACTAAGAAAAGTGTAGATGGTGTTGCAATTTTACAAAACTTCAGCAAAAACTCGGACCGTTGCATATTTCTCAATATCCTTGTAATAACTTATAGTTAATTCCTTTTTTTCATGTGGTTTGTAAATAATCGAACTAGGTCTTTTCAGTTTTGAGCCAGCATATCGTTTCCATAGTAAATTTACTATTCAGAGGCCAAGTCTGGTATTCCGATTTCCCTAACCCCACAAGGCGTTTCTTATCTCGTTTTAGTGGATGCTCGAATTTTGAGAACTCAAGCGTCGAGTAAGCCAGATTCTGTTCAGTATAATAGATTGTTATCTCGGATTGCATCGCTTCTATTGCTATTGTCATGGGTAATACCAGTTGCTATAATTTCAAGTATTTCCTTGAGAGCTGAAACATCAAACGAGGAGGTCACACTATCATTTCAGGTTGGGTTCAGTTTTTTTATTAACGATTTTTCATCTCTCTTTGTTGCCTGTACCAATGTTCCATTTCCATATGTTTTTGGTATAAAATACAAACTTCCACTTCCACTTCGTTTTATATTTTGCAGAACATGTCTGATGCAATAAACGATTGATAAAGTGGGACGAGAAGAAGGAATTAGGAGGGCTTTCAATCTAAACAAGTTTTAGCAAGTGTTCAGTACTGCTAAACATGAGTCACCGTAGACGTTTGAAAGCCTGTTTCACAGAATAAAAACCGCTGCGCCTTTTCACCACTATCGCCACATGTATCTAAGTGGAGATCAATGCATGCGGTCCCATTGGGAACAGTTTCCTCACAGTAGATTTCATATTTTTGTTAGTTGTTCCGCAGCGAATTCAAGAACTCTCTTATGCAAATCGTTCATGGCGTTCTCCCAATCACCACGACTGACTACGCGTTCCTTCAATTCGAAATGAAAAAGTGAAAGTTAGCCCAAAAAGAACTGCTTTTAGGCTTACTTATTCAATTCGGTATGATATGTTGATTTAGACTACTACATCAATCGCTTCCTTA
>JAHQIW010001742.1:0-79788 GCA_019055375.1 Parelaphostrongylus tenuis | reverse complement strand
ATCGCTATTATTTCTTGATGTTCAAACATACTGGACACAATCCAACAAAGAATTACTTTGTAAATGAGTTGAACTGGTGAGGAACTTTATCTCATATGGAATAGTGGGCAGGCAAATGTTTCCGCCAAATAGGCCACATTTCCATTCTGAGAGAACGAGCACTTTTTTCCACAAACGTACTCTAATTTCACGCTAAATTTCCATAATTAACTGGTGGAAAACCCTTTTGTTAGTATGTGATAGTGGTTTATAAGGACAGAAACCTTGTTAACGCAATCTGTTTAGATATTACCACTGAAAATATAAAAATTTGACAGAACGAATTAAAGGAGTTTAATATTTGTGATGAAGAAACTGGTAATTGACACTCGCAGAATCCCGCTTACAAATAATATGTCAAGAGCCTCGTTTGGAACACAACTCTGTCAACTCTTCTTAGGACAGTACAGAAGCAAAATATTTGTTGAGAGCTTATCTGTTTATTTGTTTCTCATATCGTTATTGCAACTAAGCCCAAGCACACAGGAAGTGTGAGTGACTAATGAAATGAATCACCTTTGACGACAACATTTCCCATCCGTATTTCTCCAGCATTGATAGTAATTTGAGCCTTGACCAGAAGAATTATTTTTTCAATCATTTTGTGATGGAGAAGGACAAATTCTAGGCAGTGAGACAGCAATTCGCGAAGCAAACTGCTGATGTGCTCCTCCTTCTTTCCTTATGGTATAGAATCGAAATGTCGAGGTTCGCCGAAAAAGGGTTCTTAGGAAGGGTTACAAGGAATGATGGCGTTACAGAAATGCACTGTTATACGGAGGCGAAGTAATTGAGGAATATCGATCGCACAATACTACTCGGGCGTATGAACTGGACCTGAACATCCGGGTATTGCTCCATTCCCGAGACGGCTCATATACTCATTGAGTGTCCGTTCCGTCTCGTCAGCATTATTTTGCTTTCAAATGTTAGTTCACCTCTTATGGCTGTTTGGACGGAAGAGGAAGAAGGCCAAAGAATCGCAATGGTAGGTCTATACTGAATGGCTCAAACAGTGAACGAGTACATTGAAGAGATAGCAATATTCAGACCTCTTCATCGTCTACGTAATCTTTAGAACGATTCCTGTCAAACACGTTAAATTCAAACAAAGTACTCTCAGTAAAACATTAGGCATTTCGTCATTCGTTTATCAATAGAACCAAATATCGTGCTCGCGTCATTGGTAAGATTTCTGTTGCTTGGGAGTCTCTAATTTCACGAAAAAAAGCAAAATATTCGCTCTTTTTCCATTTTCTTTCCTTTGTGGTCTTTTCTATAAAAATTTACAGCAGTCCCTCAGGTATTGAACTGACACTTTGTGTAGCTAATATTGTTGCAAATATTGGGGATTACTGCCCTTGAATTTTGTAATACGTTCCACTTAAGTTGATCTGTAAAAGGCATTTCGTTCTTAGTACCATTTGAAAGGATCGTGACTTAATGAGGTGTCACGCACCTTCTTGCAATGAATGACTGCCACTCACGTCCTTGAGTGATGCAATCGCTGCAAACAGTAATCACATAATCAATAGAGAAATCAAACTTTTATATGATAGAAAATTTGACGAAAATTGCGAAGTTTTCATTTGACGTGTAGCTATTCCACTCTCTAGTGGTCCTTTTCCAAATTTCCTCATTATGCACGATTGAACCAGCTATCAACGTTCTTTCCTCCACGATTTCCACAACACGTCAAGTCACAGGAATATCGCTTTGATTGAGTAGATCTATAAATATCAATGCGGAAAATTCTTCTATTCCGTAGCAATCTATCTTTTGATGTTCAGTGATTGACAAAGAGCCAGCTGGTTACGAATTTAATAGTCTAATGTTTGGTCCATTATTGTGAGACTGCGCGGGTTTCTCTCGCTCTCTCTCTCTCTCTTTCTGAGTTTGCTTTGAAAAATGTCCCTTTCGGTTCAATTTCTAGCACTTGTTGCTATGGAGGTCAACCTATTACACTATGGACATATTATGAAGGTGTAAACTAATACACGTAGACTTTATTCTTTCTTCGAATTTAGGTTTTTCCGAAACAATGAATTCTCTCAAAGTTTCTTCCTTCAACTGGATCCATTAAAGAGAGTAGGACTATGGACAAACTTGAAAACCGGACAAGCATTGTTTATAATTTCTATATGAAAGAACTTTTCCTTGATCGCTTTTTTCCAAATATTCGATTTTGTAAAATAGACCGAAATTTGACAAATATTCGAAGCTTGTTAAGCGAAAAATTTTTATAGCCGACAGCATTCAGTTCCATCTGCTTGAATTTCTAGTCATTGCTTGATTTTTTTTTGAAAAAGGATACTCATAAACACAACCATACACTCAATATGCTAGCTGTACAAGCTATGATACGTGAAACACGGTTGAAAATCTATTAAAACGCTTTTAGATAGCACGGTAGGAGTGCTTGCTTATTCTCCTATGACCGAATAAGGAACACGTTTATGTTTCCCTTTTTTTTATGTTGTACATTTTATCCGCATGCCGTTCGCAAACACGCTTTCGTCGCGATACTTTATGTGGTAATTGTTGAGAGATGCATGCAACCGTGTCTTCCCATGTCCTTCACCTGCTCTGTTCACGGTTTGCTGTCTTTAAGAGAAGAAAAATCAGTGTGTTGGTGTGAGGTTTTGCAGGCAAGTAACTTTGGCCTCACAGACAGCCACATGGATTTCTGGACTACACATGCAAATCATCTTCATAGGGAACTGTTTCAAAATGTTCAACGAGATCGATGTTCTCACGTGGCGAAAAGAAGATTAGTATATGCAAATCGCATATGAGGTAAATGCGTGAAGGAATAAATTTAGTTGTTTTAATGCGATAGGTGACTGGACTTTGATTAGCACCGAAATCTGGCGAAGATCTTAGATTACGCCTTTATTCATTTTCTGTAATGCAAATATCTGTATTTATACGTAATCCCATAGCTAAGATACCTCACTGTACCTCGGTTTCCGAAAGCCCTCGATCAAAGGATAGTTGAAATCACGAAAAGCAAAAGAGTCAAAGGATGAGAGTGCAGATATGGTCTCAGATAGCCTCCGTACCACTAGCACCTCTATGACAAACTGCACAGGAACCTGATTATTTGAGTTTTAGCCGTTTCACTGAGGTGCTGGTTTTTCACCGAATGGCGAAAATTTTGCAACCTATAGAGCATTTCGGAACTTCACATCTCCGTAGATTTACGGAGGAGACTTTGCTAGCTTTGAATGAACTTTCTTTCAATTTTTTCCCAACTATTGTCAACGGTCCTTCTGCTTTTGGATCTGCATAGAAACAGAACTTTCGAAAAGTGAAAGCGAAATTCATTTTTGGAAAATATCAGTACCAACGCATTAGTTGCTCATGAACGATAGAGTGCGACCTACTGTCGTCTCATGCGCAAATTATCTAGCTTTTCTACATATTGATTTTGTATATGTAAAGCTACGAAACAATAAAGTGAAACGAATATGGCTTTTGAATCAGGAAAAATATCATTTCGTCGCTTTGAAACACAAAAAATTCTGTCCTTTACTCAAAATTTCTCGATTCAAATAGCTTAAATTGGGGTCAATAAAAGTTCACTACACTTGGATACTTGTTTATTTGGATAGCTCGTTTTCACTGATAGTGCGTACCTCATCATAGCTTCAATTTCCCCCGTGAGCTGAAAAATGATGTAACAAAGTAAGTCGAAATCGACCTCTGTTTTCATGTGCACGATTACTACGCAGGCCCCAACTTCGCGTAGGTGATAGGTAATCTCACTTATTATAAGTATCATTTGCGGCTCCTTTAAATAAATTATTGGCTATTCACTGAATAGAGTAGTTGGAATGATGGGATTTGCTTTGTGCCTGAAAACTCCGCGTTCAATGCTGGCTTTAGTTTGCCACAATGGACTTTCACTTTTTTGTTCCACAATGATCCTTATATTTCCGTAATTAGACTTTATGTGCACAATAAATATTAGTACAATAGTAATGTTATGGCAGGATTAGAATGCAATACTCAAATGTGGAATTACGTATGTGTCGATAAAGTTACGATTGCAAAACGAAGAGGGTGAGAGAAGAACATCGCGCTGATGTGATTAACTTCAAAGGTGATGTGAATAAGGGATATGACCAGAGTCTCAACGTACAAACATAAAGCTAAGATTGATTTCAATGGGCGATATCAGAAAGCATCGCTTAGACTGTTGAAGGAAGGCGATGCCATGGCAATGAAATGACCAATTGCAGTGTCTATACGCGAAGCCAAGAGGGGAAACCGAGATGCTAATTGTGAATTCGGTATGTAAAGGGGCCGAAGAAATGACCTTGGTTTCTCTTTTTAGAAAGCTGCGGAAATGATGAAATAGAGCTAATGCTTTTTAGAAAAAAATAGATATCTGTAAGCACAGCCGGCACGGTGTTTTGAAGGCAATATCAGTGTAAGATCTAAGCTGCTAGTTATGGTGTACTACGATTAAGCACACAGAAGCGTCATCTTGATGTTGCTTACCAAATGATGGTAATTTTTGTGCATATCATTCGGAAGCGTTAAGTCAAATTTGCTTTTGTTTTCTACGTCTGGAAAGCCTTCCTTTTTCTGCGATATTTGCATTTTACTTTTAACATCCTAGAACAAGTCTCAATAACATTGAAAACTTATTTATGTTTGAACGATTCTTCACTTCACTGTCCACTGCATATGTGACTGATTGTAGTGCAGTGCACAGATGTGTACTGCAATGCTCGTAATTTGGTACCACACTCAAGCTGATCAAACATTTCATTTTTCCAGGCTCGTCAGATTAATACCATAAATATCTAGAGGAATGAAAAACTCTGATTCAATGCAGTGCTAGGCCATTGTTAAAGGAATAGTCATTCAATTATGCAAGGTTTTCCGGTTACTCAGTGTAATATCAGACAGTCTGAATCTTCGCAGTAAGAGCAAGATTTTTCTTTGTACTTCCGTTATCCGTCCTCATTTTCAAGTACAAATCGGATTGACGGCGGCAAATTTCTAAGCCGATCTCATTCGCTGGACAGGGAGGTTTCTCATAAAGGTTTTAACACTCGTTGGAAAGTTTTGAATTTTTGGATAATGTTCTACGTAACGATTTTTTGAAACACCTTTCACAGGGCTGTATAGACTGAAATAAACTTGCGTTTCACGCAATCCGTGGTTTTTTTCTTATCTCGCTTGTTTTCGTTGGACAAAACTCCTTCCTGCTCCTACTTAGTACTCTTCTTATAGCACATGCTTCTATGTGAACAACTCGACAATGTGTTTGCTTTACCAAAAACTTTCTTGATCCTTGGTCTCCTTTGGTCTTTTATTTTCGTCTTAACTGTCGCCGGGCAGAGCTTTTTTCTCTAGACTGTTATCAGCCATCTGATAGCATAATGGTTTCCGAATCTAGGGATGTGAAACTTTTTTGGAAATACGGTTTAGCAGGAAAAATGAGATCGAATATTACATCTCTGGCAGATTGTTTACTGTCTATAGGACATGACGACGGCGGTGACAGGGGCGGGGCGAGGACGACGATCGATGTATTGTTATTCAATTGGAAATTTTTCCTTCGCTATGGGAGAATTTCTGATAAAACGATTGACTAAAGGGGTATTTTGATAAACTGACGAACGTGGAATGGTAGCCAAAGAAGTATGCTTTCCAATGACTACTAGCACTCCTATGAAAAATTCTTGTCCAGAGAATTTTGTCACCGTCTAACCAATTTCTACCTCATTTTGAAGTGTTTAAGGACAGTCGTATTTCTGCTTCTTTTTCAAGGCTTAGTGCTGATTTATAGCCTGAACGTCGACAATTTCATTTTTGTATTTATTTCTGATAGCTTTTTCAGTGTGCTTTAGCGTAAAAATAAAATTAGGTTCACACGTGGCACCTTTTCGCCTAATCAGAGATGTTCCTTTTAATTTTAGTATTACTCGAAAGCGTGAATTTAGAAAATTTTGATAGTCTATCTAGCAAATAAAAAGGCTTTTGCACTGTAGGAGCGAAAAGAAATCACCTTTCACCTACAGCGCGCATTATTGCGCTTCTGTTCGACCCGTGCTGCGCGCGGCAGTCTTCAAGCCATCTCGAAATGACGCAATTTTCGCTACTTATTTGGGCATTAGTTCACAGATCAGCGGAAACTTTAGCAATTCCGTGCGCAATTTTTAGAAGAAACTTTGTCCTGTCGTTTTGTGGGTATAAGTATTCATTTTCATTTTAGATTGCTAAATAAGAAGACGTCGTGGCCGAGTAATTGTGGTGCTCGTCGCGATGCGCGTGGAGTAGAGCTCTATCCCCCGAAACTCTCCGGCAGTCAACAAGAACGCCCTATTAGAGCGTCACTGCCAGGCCATCCTCGAGATTGCAGGAGATATGCTTGACCAGTATTTTATTGTCATTCAAGATGAAGAAGAAGAACGAATCGAATGCAGAAGTACTGGAATCGTGCAATAAAAATTCTGCAATGCCTCGTCGTGTAATGAAGTGTAAGTAAATTTGGTAAAACATCACTTCTAAGCCCGAGTTCAAGTAGCCCTAGCATAAAAGTGCGAAACGCGAATTCCTTTGGCTCATCCAGTGCCATGAGGACCTTACAAAAATCACACTTAGCTCAAGAATCAACTAAGTTTATGCTATAAAATACTTGGTGCCTTGTGTCGTCTATAGTAAATGAAGCGAAATAACATCCAAATGCCACGCCCACACCCTAGCCAGGCGAAAACTGCGTCCCGAATACGAAACTCAGTTCTATTTTCGCTGATTTTTGTTGAAAACCACGTACAGCATGGAAGTCATCAAAATTAAGCATTGCTTGGTACTAAAAGTCTAAAGGCAAGCTCTGTCCAGTGAATACAGCGCATATTTTAAAGCTTAAGTCTATTTTTGCTATACGGAACACTCAAAAGTCGAACTAAGATTGAAATGTCGAGAATCAGGTTATCGAATGCTTGCCCAAGCCTAAAAAAGCAAGAAACGTGCGGGGCTCTAAAAAGGTTGAAAAATGGTTGCGGAAAGGCGAACATTCTTCACCGACAGTTCTTACAAGGACGAAGAACCACAAGCCCTCAAAGTTTATAGATTTTTGATGCAAACGAAGACGCTTCACATGCTAAAAACATGGAGGAAGAAAAAAGCAGCGCCTCATTCCGGCTCATATTATTCGAAGGTATTTCTTTTGTCGTGCAGATTTTTGTAATATATTTTGCTTCAATGATTTGATGGTCAGGGTCCAATCGCAGATGCCCTCATAGGTAGTTCTTGAGAAAAGCTAATTTTATACCCATCATATTTAATGAAAGAATTCTCTTGGACTGTTTTATTCACCATGTGACAAGAATTCCGCTGCTGATGCTGATGAGAAGTATCGTTTCTAACCCACGTAGCAGACCGTGCCAACCTATCCTGGAAAAGCTCAGATGTCCTGAATCGTCTGTGTTTTCCGCGCCCTATCAGCGCATACGCTATGGAGTCTTTCAATAATAATCCGCTTTACGTGGACGTGTCGAAATACTCTACAATGAAATCCATATTCAAATTCCCTGTGCGACATGGAGTAGCTGTAGACAGCAGTGACTTATCGCTTTAGCGGCTCATGTCTTCTAAGAGTGATCAAACCAGTCTGAAAAACTTTTAAGCCTTTTCGAAGCTGATACGTCAGTGGTTTATATACACTTTAACGGAATCGCGTGCTTCCTCAGAGCCACACACCCAACTAGTCAGCAATACTGAGAGTAGGGACAAGGAAACGCGTTTCGGTCAAACTCATGTGAAATTGTGATTTTTACTAATTTTCTAGCTGATAACTTACGGCTATTACTATGCATGTGGACATCATAGCCTTCCATTCAAATGTTTTTTGAGTCTCTTCATAAACATTCAATATAGTCAGAGAATGTTTTAAGCCTTTTTGAGGTTGATACGGCAATGGCTTACGTACGTCTCGGCAGTATCGCCCTCCTCATCAGCCACACGCCACACTAATCTTTCCAATTTATAATGGGAAAGGGAGACTTCCTTTGATTAAAACCGAGTGAACTTGCAGTTTTCATCATTTTTTTAGTCGATTTCTTATGGCCTAGTGGGGGGAGGTGGCTCTGATGAAGCACGAGACTGCGGAGACGTACCCAAACCACTGACATATCAATTTCAAAAGCTCAAAAATTCTCGCAGATTTTATTGAAATTCTATGGCAGGGCTTGAAAAACAGTCCATTCATTGTGTTCAAACTGTTCACGGAAGTGATTCAAACCCTCCTGCTGCTGAATGGGAGCGTGTTTGGCGTAAATTTTGAGCCTATCGATAGAAAGCTTGCTTGTTATCTTAGTTAAAGTCTTCCTTAACGTACAAGGACGAAGAAAAGCAACATGGACTGCTCTTTGAACTCTAGAAAACCACCTATTAATAGCGCAGTATGAAACTACATTTTCATAATCTCTACTCAGTAGTCTCCGCTTTTGTGAAGTTTCTCACGTATAATATGTATTCATGAGATACATCTGATTCATTAGATTTGGGTGAAGCGGTTTTCCTCAAATTATGCAGAGAAGTCCTGTTTGATTAATGATCTACAACATGCAATTCGCTTTGAGTGTTTTCTTAAGACCACGCTCAAATTTCAATATGCTTGATAGTCATATTTTGAGCCGTGCATGTGGTCTAATACAGGACAACTTACAGAGCTCGATATGTGTGTTTCGACCTTGACATTCTCATCAGTCGAGCAGAATCCTCCGTCTTAAGCCAGTGCTCTCGGGGGAACGCAGCTCCTATGGCTCAAAAAATGATTATCAGGCATACCGAAACTTGAACGTGGTCTTAAGAAAACACTCGAAACGCAAGGTTTGATATTTGGCGATACTAGCCAATAGCAGTCGAGTGTAAAACACTGTCCATTCAATGATATTTTCACTTCATGGCACGTGTAAAAAGTTTTCGTCGCCATCTCTTTACATGGGTTGGATTGTCCCAAGAGGATTGGCTACAGGCGAAGGGTATCGCACGACTGATGAAACCGCCAAGGTCAAATCACTTGTATAGGGCTCTTTAAGTAGCCCTATATCAGACCACATGCACGGCTCACAAGATTATTATCGGGCACCTGCATCATCTTTCGTCCCACTGATCAGCGGAGAACTCGAGTGGGCACGAGTCATACTAACATTTTTTGTCACTTATAAGAGAATCCCAGTGGGTCACTTTGCTTCTCGTTGACCATCATATCTTCTTCTATACTCTTAGAGAAAAAATCGGGTCATCGAGTAGCTTTCTAGAAGTGCGTTTGACATTTCCAGTCCAGCTGGTAACGGTTTCCGTCTTTCGGCTGTCGCTAACGCATTACGTGTGCGGCCCACCCAATCTTCAGTAGAGTGGCTTGTGGAGGGACATTTTTGATTTTTGACTCTTGGCTTAGGTCAGAATTTCAGATCCTTGCTTCTTTTCGCGAAATACGGGAAACTTACAACATCGACTTTTCGACTGCTCCCTCAAGAGTGCCTAGTGATCTTTCATCCTCATAGGGTAGATCAGGTTTCTGATGCATATGTCAAGTTTAGGGATAATTGGCGAACTGAAATAGTGTGCAGGTGGTCGGGTGTTCTATATCCTCTTCATAAAATCCTCAACTCTGTTGGATTATCCTCGAGTTGCTAACTTCCTGCTGATCGACTTACAAGGTAAGCGTTTATCATGCTGACTTCCCGACTTGGATAGGCATAGCGGAAATACTCGGAAATAATGATTCTGTAGAGTGTGAATTCTGAATGAGG
Source organism: Parelaphostrongylus tenuis (assembly GCA_019055375.1). Taxonomy (NCBI): domain Eukaryota; kingdom Metazoa; phylum Nematoda; class Chromadorea; order Rhabditida; family Metastrongylidae; genus Parelaphostrongylus; species Parelaphostrongylus tenuis. The sequence continues at coordinate 69,973 of JAHQIW010001742.1, read as the reverse complement.
TATTCGAATTCAGTGCGCTACTTAAGACTTTCTTTGATAGATTGAATCGCAAGCCAGGTTGCTGGAAGGTTGTCAAATCGGCTAAAATTCGCCTTGCTGTAGTGCTTGGTTTCATAAGAGTGATGTCGTTGGCAAAGTGAAGATAACGAAATTGTTGACCATTGAATTTCACCATTGTTGTCCCAATTTTACTCCGAATGACTTTCTGTAGGGTGGCAATAAATAGTTGTAACGAGATAGTATCACCTAGTCAAACCCTTCTCCTTATGTCGATAGTAATTTCATTGGAGAACAGTTATAATTTGGTCATGACATCTTTTATAGCTTACGGAGAATCTTGATGTTCCATATCTTCTATTTCAACTCATTCAAAGGCTACGAACGTCTCTTTGTTGCACTGCTTCCAAAGCAATACTATGATGAAACAACTCAAGGGTGCAAAAAATGTGTATTTTTCAAATTTTTCAATAGAACAATATACTGCATAAACAAATAAATTCATTCAGTGTTGCACGTTCCATAACTTAAGCACATCTGAAATTAGGCAAATAGATAAAACACATTCTATGCCAATTCAAACAAAGAGTTCCATAAATTATCACAATCAATAGAAAATGTTAAATCAGTGCTAAAAAGAACAAATAAAAGTTGACAGAACTTTCCCCACACCCTGAATAAATTTATGAAAGCTAAGTGACACAAAATTGTAAATCTCAAGTGGGAGTTGGGCGTTCCCAATTCCGCGCATCACCCCTGCCGGGCGCCTGTTAACTGCCGTTAAACCAAGTTCTTGCTTTACTATAACTCCAACCGCGATATATATATATATATACCGGGTGGCTAGTGATGCTCGGCTTAGGTTCGATCTACCACACCGACCCGCACTCAGTAACGGACACGCTATGCGGCGCCGCGGCTCAGTTATCTTTGAGAGTTCAAGAGTAGCTATTTTCGAGATTTCAAGGAGACGTTCTGACCAGTATTGCACATCGTTCGTGAAGAAGATCAAGCTCAAGGAAGCAAGGAAGCGAATAAAATGCTAAAAAGACTACTCCACGCCAAGCAGAAGGAAGAGTGATACGTGTCAGAAAAAGTATCTGTGAGAAAAACTACGTATATATACAGGTATATATATATATATACATATATATCCATATATATACATATATACATATATACGTCCATATCCACATATAGATGTATGTGAGTATACATAACATATTCACATAAAGATGTTATATATATTATAGTCAATTAGCTGTCACATCAACTAGTTTTGATGCCGATACGCTTACCAGGTCATATCCGTTGACTGTTTTTGCTCACAGCTTCGATAACTTTTACCGTAGAAGGAATGATATTAGCAAAGTTCTGTGTAATAAAGTGGTCACAACGAGCCATCAGTAAGGTGAAACGTGTTTCATCTAATTCTTGAGGTTTGGAGTTTTGTATACCGCTTAGTGCTCTCGAATCAGAGGCCTTCTCAATCAAGCTGTATTGCACCTTTCTGGAATAATTTCATACTATCATGAACAGTTGTAGAATACCAAGCGCACTGACATAGAGATGACAGACAAGCAGGAAAAGAAAATGAACAAAAGAAAGTAAGGAAAAGAAATGACTGTAATGGCCACCAACTGATATCATATGTAGAACTTAGACTGATGTTCAACATAACGTTGGCCGTGTGGCAGGTACTCTGCTTCTGATTCGCTCATTCTGACCACAAAATTATCATTAATAAACAAAATTATATCAACTGCTATCTCTGTAATGAACTTCAGTTATGAAAATGGTTGGACAGTGAATTCTGAAATGTATCCAATAAGTCAGGAACCGATTCAAAAGTGACTCTAATCGAATGATGGAGTGAATTTGCCTAGTAGACGAAAAGCTGTTAAAAGAGGATACACCTATAAACTTAGTCTACATCTAAACCAAAAACAGTAACAAAGTGCATCAGAAAATCGAGAATTCGAAAGTCATAGGAGCAGTCATAACGACTAATATGGATTGAGAATAACTACCTGCGAGTGTGACAAACAAATTTGACTAATGTCATGCCAGTGCGAGCCAAAAAGACGCCCCTAGGAATCACATAATTTGAGCGTTGAGGGAATTTTAATTCTGTGATAATATTGATTTTAGAAGTAGCCATGGAGAAATGTAATAGCGCAAGAAATCTTTCGTTATTACGTAAGCAAAAATTTCTGCATCAATACTTTGAAACAATCGCACTTGTGGATCACAACGAAGGTACCGTGTCAAGATTTTTTTTATTGCACAGAAGAAAGGGTATGATTTCCACTATAGAATCTTCATGAGCTCTAAAGCTGAGTTGCAATGAAGTGTTGCCTATAAGGCTACATAACTGCAATCGACTTTCATGCTGCCATAGCAATCTCAATCAGTGCCACAATCACGGATGGCCTTGATGATCTTGGAAACTGTGAGGTTGTTAGAGCCAGGCAACAATGTCCTCGAAATCACCCAGAAACGTATTTGCAGCTATGTATTTAGAAAGTGGTGACGATTCTTTATAATACATAAACCAATCAGTTGAGCCATATCCAGAGATTATCAGCGTGATTGATTATGTGGTTCAGTGCTTTCAGACCTTAGACTCTAACAATCAGCTCAAAAAAATGCATACAGTTACTTTTGTAAGTGGATTTGATCTTCGCACAAGGTGTGACTGAAAGAGGCGATTCGCTGCTCAGATCATGCCATTATCACTTGAAATAAGAATTATCAAAAGTCGTGCATTTCTGGTAATAAGGCTATGTTGCTATGTCCTCCAGCTTCCCAAAACGCTGAAATTTTTGGGACGAGAAACCGGTGCAGTCAGTTTTGACATAGCTTTGGTTTTCAAACTACTTCTCGTTCAGAATGTCAGCAAAAAGTAGAAAAAAAGGTAGATGGTAGGTGTGATGTCTAGGGAGCTTGGTAATTAAGGAAGGGTTTCGTTAATCAGTTTCGTTCAGCTTCTCCATCGTCGTTTGCCTAACAAAGTGGATGAGAATTATAAGGAGGATTGATTTGTCTCTGTTGATTAACGCAAACAAAGTTTGTAGTTTGTTTCGTTTCTAATGATTGGATGAACTGAGTTCGCTTCTATGGTTGCTAGAGCAAGGCTCAAAGGACTGTAATGGATTGAACTACTTTTAACCATAAACAGTGAAATGTGAATATTTTGTTTAGAGCAAATTCTGCTGTGACAAGTGCCTACGGCATCCATATCTCGTCTCACGTCATATTACGCTTCAAAGAAGGTGTGGCTTGGCTCTTCAAGAATCATAAGAGTCATTTTGCTTCTCACCGCGCGACGTCAAGTCTCAGCCAACTACTGTAATGACTGCGTCGCCTCTCGTGGGAAGTCAGGTGCAGACAGTCACACATGCATCCACAGACATGCAGATGCCGCCCACTGCGATTGAAGCGCAAGCGACGGAGCGACGCCGCCTCCCCATCAACGCTGGTCCCCAAAGAGTTCTGCTGAACTTTACCTTGTCCTCCTTTGTCTACCTCAGTAGGCGAAGATGATTGGCCAGAATTGATCTTGGATACGCTCCTGTGAACTTCAAAATAGATTCTTCAGCGATGTGTCTTTAAGAGTAATCATCAGGCTTTCTCTAATCTTAACGTGTATCCATTGTGAGTGAATAAGTTATGCAGCATCGATGTGAGTGGTGTGTTCAAGTTCACGTCCCATGCCATGTTTACTACTCTTTCAGTCCCTGATAACAACTTCATTCTTCAAAATCTTCCAACTTACTACTTGCATTTCTCATTAGAGAACAAAATCACCCTCTCGCAATTGGCACGAAACGCACCCAAAAAGTGGGATGCGATACGATATTGGAAAATAACTGTTGGCTGACTAGAGCTTTGACAGAATGCAATGTACTACGATATTTCACTGTTTGTGGCAGCAAATTTTTTCAACCTTATTCAGATATACATATATATATACATATATATAAATATATAAATATATATATATATATAGAGTCATTCTTCAGGAGTTTCCTTCGTATTGAGAGGATGACGAAGGATGAAGCTCTCGCCGGTGATCAATCCCTGAGTGATGCGCCATGCATTCGACTTCAATTTTCAACTTCGTTTGAGGTGATTGAATGCATATCTGGCCTTTACAATGACTCGCGGTGGCCTCCCGCTGAACCGAGTCAGTGCTGCCTATCCTCCCAGACAAGTCTGGGGCCTGTCTGGTACCAGTTTACCTACCCCGGAGGGATGGATGGCTTGGTGAGCCATGAGCGCGAGATCGAACCATTGACCTCGTGTGCGACGCAGGACACCTCTAACCACTGCGCCACATGCCCTCCGTATTGGCCCATGTAGTATAGTGGTTAGTACTCCACGTTGTGTGCGTATTGAGAGGATGTTCTGAGAATTATGGAGCCATCGACACTAAGTTTTTGGTACAACAAGAGGATAAATGGCTGTGTTAGGTAAATGGTAAAAGCAACTATCACGTGCCATGCATTTATTGGAGGAATTTTATGGAGATTATGGGTTGGATAGTTTTTTCACTTGTTTTATCCTGCCTTCTCATATTATTGTTGATATTTTGATACTTCAGAATTCATGATCTACTCGATATCAAAGAGTGCATTTGCATATCGAGAAGGTACTGCTGCGCTGGTCGTGGACGACGAAGGTCAACATCGCAGTATGGCGCCTGGGTGATTATCGTGGCTGTTTGTGTTGCCACATTTCGTTATGCTGCGTGAAGTGGATCACCCACCGCATCTGATAGCATGAGCTCTCTTGAAGCTGAGGCCCTCAATACCTCGACGCTCATCACTCACCTATGGAATTGGTTTTTAAACGATTTTTATTTGGCAGTTGTGCCGGTTTTCGAAGTGGTTCGTCCGAATCGGATAAGGGGGAAAATCCAGCACAACCGTGCATTTAATACTATCGTCAGCATGGCAACTTCTTGTTGTTAACTTATCTGCGATCATTTACAATTGACCTGTTCAATAAATGGCGCTTACTAGCTGCTCTATCTGCTAGTGTGAATCTTTTGTTAGAGGGACTGAAGTTGACTGTGAGGTTTTGAAGAGGTAATTTTTAGAGAGCACGACTCAAGATGCTTGGAAACTTGTCAACAGCTTTGCATTTGATCCCAGAGAATGTGCTAAAGAATACGAGACTTCTTATTCTGTTTCGTCCATCTTCCCTCCACAGTGTTCTATAGTTTTCAAGTAGGAAACAGTTTTCTGTCACACATCGTAAAGCTTTTACTAGTATACCCAATAATGTGGCGTGCTGTGCAAAAACATATGCATCAGCAGCGATTCGACAGATAACGGATTGTAGCGTAAGAAGAGTGCTGTGCAAAACGCGCGACGGTGATGCAACAGTTCGGGACACTCTCCCTAAAGAAGCGAGGTCTGGGTCCGAGTCCCGGCCGACGCAGATGTTTTTGCACAGCGCTCCACATCATTGGTTATATTAGAGATCATATCACCGCAAGAGGCTGTGAAATGAATGGATTTCTTTCACCAGTAATAAAATGTATATTTAAAAAGACCACGTTCACTTACTGCATTCAGATTGCTGACGTGCGCAACTTTTTCCCCGTTCTGAACAATTCTCTAACAGGACTCTTGTCTTCGGCATAGGATTTTTGGAACCGTCTACATGTTATAAATATACTCTCTTCCCTATTACAGTTTTGATGTCATTCTGACCATCTTGCATTGCATCATTTTTAAGTTTGAATTTAAGGAAAAGAGCGACATGATTTTCTTTCCTTCAAGTCATCATGTCAAGTTGACCAAGATATTATAAATGAGAAATGCGACATGGAGATAGAAGATATTGAAGAATGTATTATATGCAACATGTTATTATTAAAATAAGCAGATATTGTATGGAAACCAATCATCATTGGGTTGTCCCACAATTCCGTTTGCATTATTATTTTATTCAATCTTTTCTTTTTTTGAATCGGGTTTTTGCCGAGACGTTGTAGAATGTCAGATAATGTCCCAGTCTGCTTTAACTAGCCAGAGACTGTAAAGCAACAAAAGCTATAGACTGTAAATGAATAAAGGTACTTTAAGTCAGTAAAGCCTCAATGGACACCTTGTGCATTTATTAATCAAGCACTGCACGCGTGACCATCTGCGTAGTCTTCTGTGGCAACCACACAGACAGGACCTTCTCAAGTCGATCATCGTTAGACATGAGTTGCGAGTTCACGTCTCGTCTACTTCTGCACCGCGCCAAAGATTCGCCAAATCAGAATCTTAATTACAAGGCATTCTGTTTTGATAAGTGCCCGACAATAATCTGACAATCAGTGTCAAAATGCGATGAAGAGCAATTGCGGATATTGGTCGCAGCAGTGTAAGGGTAGTTTCAGAAGCGGCTCAATGTGGTCTTCTTCAGAGTAGCGCTCGACCCGGAACATTGTAAAGTCAATCTGTCGCGTTTCAGAGAAACTAGGCTAGACTACGGTTCCGCATCCATCTTATGGCCTTGATATTTCTCCACCGGATTATCATATCCTTCGCGCCTTATAGCATCATCTGCGTAAAAAAATATAAGGGCTACAGCCTGCTCATCAATGACATCACCAACTTCTTTGATCGACAGCCTCATTCATGCAAAGAGGAAGACATCCAATCTTTGCCCAACAAATAATTACGCATTTGGTCATGATGGTGACTGTATTCTAGGCCTTTTCGTGGTCTGCTATAGCACTTATAACGTGTTTGACAAGTCTTTCAATTTTTAACACTGACCAGTGAATATCACGACCCTTTTCTTTTGAGCCAATCCAATGTAATGGAGTGAATTCTCTACATTCAAAAGAATCGGCGGCGAACATTTTACTCTGCAAGTGTGTCAAGCAAAAATCACGCGACATTGCAATATTTCGATTGCTCGTAGCTGGTAAATTTAATAATACCTTCATACTTGACTGTTTTCTGAGACATCGCTAAGGTCTATACATCGTGGCAGCATGTTTCATGCGTTTCATGAGGTCTGTTATGGCACCTACAAAATGCTGCAGGCATTCCGACCTTTCAGGCTCATCAGTAGCACGTTGCCTTAGGTTTGAGCAAATCCGATCTACGATGAAAGGCGTTAGATGTAGCAGGACCATATCAGAACTCATAAAAGGCTTAAAATATGCTGTCAGGGAGTATTAAGCTTCAACGAGTTCTTGAAAAAAGCAATCAGATATCAGAAGCGATTTTAACGTTGAATGATTGATTTCTTCGGGAAATATAGCAATCGAATTAGCAATAAAGTCGAAATGCAAATTATGGAACAGCCCATTATATTGAGCGATGGAAACGTGGTTCCACCAATAAGTTTGAAGGCCCACCTCAATGACAGTTTTCATTCTACTGGAGGCTGTTTCGGCGTTTATCCCGTGCACTCTCGTGTGTTACTACTTGAGAGGGGTAACGTATTCACTTTTTCAAACATTATTTTCGCTTGAGCATGGGTGATAGTGCACTTGTACGGGAATTGAGTTCCCGAAAGCGTAATTAGCTAGAAAGGATGCCATTGAGGTAAGGGTACCTCATGCATGTCAATCTGATGACGAATAAGAAACTTGACGTTGGGAATCACATTTCAAGTGTGTGCACCCGTATCATACAAGAGCATATCGTAAAATTTCATGATTGTCATAAATCCATTACGTTTCTATTAACTCTCAACCTTTTCGCCCTCTTTAGAGTCGGTAATTCGGGCTAATTGTCCACGGTCTTTCGCCTTCGTGTGACGGTCTTCATAGTGCCCGAATCAGATCTCTTTCACTAAAGCACTGGTCGAGTGAAGTCACCTCGTTTGGTAGTGTCTTTTATACATGATGGTCGCCGTCTACTAATGATTGTCGGATGCTAGCGATTTATTTTCATGTCGATAATCAATTCTGTAGCAGTCGGCAGCACCAAGTGGAACTAATGACTTAATCAACCGAAGTCGAAGGTTTGAAGAAAAACCAATTCCATCAATCATATAAGTTGAGGAAATCATAGAAACTTTTCGTTCTGCCTTGCTGTGGTTAAGTAAAGCCAGTTCAGCAAATTATGAGCTCATTAATCTTCTAAACTGTTTTCGGGAGTAGTAGACTCAAATATTGATTCTGTGGAAGATTATGTGCCCAAACAACATGAGCAAAATTCTATATCGTCGAACGTTATGTGCCATGAACTCAAACAATATGGAGAAATTTCTACACGGAACGTCTGTAGAACAATTTTCAGAGTATAACTTGCATTCGAGGTTGACTTAGAAGAATTTCGATAAAGAATCAGCGTAGCATAGGTACGCGTACACGAAGCTCAAGAATGTAAACAACAAAACTAAAACATTTGCTCTCTTCTGGCACTATGCCAAAAATTATTTGAGTGGAAATCAATGTATCATTATATTGGGTAGATTGCGGCAAAATAAACATAAAAAAGCTGGAACGGATTCGTACTTTTTTGATGACAGACTATACGACTTCGGAATTCAATTGATTCCAAGAATTCTCTATGTTTTTACTGCTTTTCGCAGTATTATGATGCTTCAGATACTCCTAAGAGAGTTGTGTGAAAAACAAAAATCCGAACTCAGACAAGAGGTGGAACCCGCGTTCCATCCGTACCGAGAAGAGAGTTACCACTTCACCACCGACGCCACCGCTCACTCACCACTCATTCTTTACTCATTCCCAATTTTTGCTTTTCAGTGAAGTGCTTTAGAAATATTTGAAACATCATTGTACTGCGAAAAACAGTAAAAACATAAGAAATCTTCAAACCATATCAGTACAACAGCTGTCAGCTTAGCTGGGCTTATACAGCGATATTGATTACCCGACTAAACCTCAAAGATATTGAAGAATGACTGATGAGTAGGCGGTGGCCTCGGTGTTGTATTGGTAGCGCGCGCTACCGAAATGGATGGAATGCGGGATGGGCTCCCGTTTGAGGTTGAATTTTTGCTTACCACTCAATTCTTTTAGAAATGTTTAATTAATTATTTACGACGACTCATTAAAATTGAGACAGATATAATTTATTTCTTATTAGAATCCAGCAAATAACTGCGATGTTGACGGAGGTCGTAATCTACAAAGTTAGTTCGTTCAATTGAGCATGGTCAGGTTCTAAAAACAGTATCCATTCGAAACAGCTGATTAGCTAGGGATTCTAATCTTTAAGCCTTGATACAGAAATTCTAAGAATTCATCGATTTTGTCACTCAGATGAAAATGTGGACATTAATTACGATCTCGTTGACAATTCTATAGAGTTACCTAGTGAATATAGCATTTTGCAGAGATACTTAAAGAAGAAAAGTGGGAACGCTTTGAAGCGCTGCAGGCGGTATAAGTGTGAAGCTCAGAGGGGCAATAAAGCAATCCCTTTCATATCACTGAGAATGGCAATAGATATATAATAAGTGGAAGGAGATCGCTTACTATAAAAAAGCTAAATAAGAGCATATTCAAACAAGCGCAGTGTTTGTAATATGCGACACCTTCTTTCTGAAACTTTGTACCATTAGTAATTGCCTCAGATACTTAGACATCAATTTCGATTATATTTGAAACAGAGATTTTGTAGACATGTCATCGACTCAAGATTTGCACAAGGCAGACACTGAATTTTGGATGTTATCACATTGAAGGCGTGTATGCATAAGAAATTTCACCGTCTATATCAATTCCACTGAGGAATAGAAGTTATTTTAATATTAAGACTCAGGCATTTTTTGCGCCTACAAAGGTGACGTAAAGGTATCTTAAACTCGCAATTACTCTATAAGAATAGTACACTGGATTATGATGGTGATCTAAGACAGATATGATATCAATCTAGCGAAGACACTTGCAGCCTGCCTTGGTATTGTGGGGTCTGATAGTGAAAATACGCACGCTGTACGGTATCTTTCAATTTTCCGCAGGCGTTGCGAATCCTCTTCCCAAACTTTGTACCGATAGCTTTGACTGTATGCCTTCTTTCAAGTTTTTCTTAACCCGTTCCTTCAGATTCACAGTTGAGATGCACTTACTTTCCGTATTGATACTGCCAGTAACGCCATCTCAAAGGAGCCGACTAATGACGTGACTGCAATCCAGTTCATAGTTGTTCCAGTGGTTCGCCTTTGATCACTGCGTCGTTCTCTTCTCTAAGTCAAAAATGGGGTCTTCATTTTAAAAGATTTGGCAGTGGTTCGGCTCAATCTCCTCTTTACAATGACGTGGTCTATTTCACAACGACTTGTCGTTGGAAAACTCCCATGTCCACCGTTTAGAGTAGGAATTTGGAAGTGACACCCTCACCATACTCATAACAAAGGGAGTTTGACAAAGCGGCATTACATCACTGAAGCTATTAACTGTTGCATTACAGTGAATGGTGAAGTAGCTCGATTGGAACAAGAAAGGAATGCGTATTGACGGTAAATTTCTATCAAACCGTTCAGAAGGCGACATCGTCATCTTTTCGGAAACTCCATGTACTCAACGAGGAGGGAAGAAGGATTGGAATACGCCTAAACAGGGCGAAAACCACTTTATGAAGAACACATGGTGCGAAAGTGAAGAAATTGAACTGTATAGCCTTCTGAATTTGGAGACCAACTCGTAAGTGTACCTTGGACGCTCAACGAACATGGTGGACAACATGAAGGAAGCGATAGTAGATGAAGGAGAGCAGCATGGGCCGAAATCACACTTCCTTAAGAAGGCACTCCGACCAAATAGTGGACTTCAAGCTCCACAGTCACATTTTTGATTCAGCAGTCCATTCGCTCTTTTATGCACCAGAGACGTCTGTTGATACTAGAACCACGTCAAGAAATCTGCACATCACTTATAGGCGCTTTCATAATATTATGATAAGTTTATTTGCCACTAGCCAAGTCTTTGCGTCCAAGTCGTCTTATTATGACTACAAAGCTATTTACCAACGCAGCCAACATCGCTGTTACGGCAGCTCCTGTGGAGAAAACGGAGTGAGAGTCAATGCTATCCGCATTTCCACCACTTTTCACCATGTTGGGGGGTCCGCATTCATATGCCACAATCACAAGTGTTGATTTAGTTGCATAGTGTGGCTAAGTAAAAGTTTTGATAATAGGAGCTTCTACTAAAAAGCGTTTTTCTGGCAATCCTGTCAGTGTTTTTATGGAGAAGGGCGGTCGTTGATTCACACGAGAAGTAATGCAATCAATTTAGTTTGAATCGTGAGCATTCATTGAGCTAGAAGTAGGAAACTTTATGCACTTCTCACAGTATACATGGTATTTAGCCTTCAAAAGGAAAAAACCATAGAACAGTGTTGAACATGTCGTACAGTTGTCAAGCATAAGAAAGCCACCAAAAAAAATGTTCAGAGAAATGTATTCTTAACTACTTCCGTACGCTCTGGGTGAATAATGTCATTGACTGAGCTAAGCGCTAGGCTGATACAAGGCTGTTTTGACACCTTGTCTGAATTTTTATCTACCTTTTACATGGTAACCCTCGAGTCCCCACAACCAACAAACTTGAGATTCTCTATCTGTTGGAAAGTTAAACAGATTTAAATGTACTTCGGGGCAAATGATTATGGAATTAGTTTTTGATATGGCTGCATTTTCTAACACGTATCAGTGGAATAAATAGTAGTGATAAGAGTGGTTGACTGATTAGATGATAGTTGATATTACGAAGAGTGACTGATAAAATTAGAAGCTCCTATAAATAAGGTGCCAATCCGTGGTAACTTCATTTAGAAGTTCTGTAATCCATGGAGGAATCTCGTGACAGGTGAAAATAGTGCCAGCCTCTTAACCTACTCTTCGCCTGTCAATCAACATGGGATAGAACATGATTGCTTTTACTCGCATAAATATCCTTCAGAATTATTGACTCCAAATTATGTAACGCAAAATTGCTTCTACTCACATTGGAAATCTTTAAAGAAGCTGAAACACGTGGAACTCGAGTGGCGAAAAAGCGAAGCATAAATGCGCATCTTGAAGCAGTCTTTTGCGGTAACCAATACTCGTCTTTGCAACAAATATGTTTTAGAGAATACATCAGCGTATATTACAATGAACAAAGTATTAAATGAATTTTTAATAGAGATGGAATTGTAATGGCGATTTCACCACGATAAGTCGGCCGATTTAGTAGCTCCTTATTGCCCGAGTAAATTTATATGCCTAGAATCTAGATTACTGACAAGTTTTTGTTTATTGACCAAATTTCCCCTTTTTAATACAGTTCTTGAAACAGTAATGATGCACTGAGCTGAAGATTTAGCTGGTTTGTTTTAACTGAGAATAAATCTGCGAGATAATACACTTTCCCGACATGCCTTCTATTTGAGCACTGGTGGCATTGTGGCGAAGGTATTCCTCAAGTCATAGAAGTGCGACTCTGAACTAATTTCCCAACTAGAGCTCCTATCATTTCCGAATCGTAGATTTGATGTTACATTTACTTAGGAGGCGGTGCCACCTATACTAAAACTCGATGACCTGCAAACAATATCCGTGCACACTTAGCACTAGCTGTTCAAAATTTTCTGATAAGAATATATGTTCCTTTACCATTAAGGCATGTGCTGTCGTAGAGCAGCCGTACCCGCATGCAAAGACCTAAGCATCCGAGTATGATCGATTCGAGAAAAATAATCGGCGAAAGGAATTGTTATGATTCATGTAATTTAATACAAGTAATGTCGGATCATGCAAGAAAATATATCTTGATTTGTTCAACAATTTGCTACCTATCGGACACTCTGAGGTGGTTCACTTGTCTTCTGCTAGTTATGAAGCTGCTGAGCCAATTTTCATGTTAGTAGATTGTCAGTTCCTTTTGAAATTACCGTCAACCTACAGATTAGTCCTCTTGTAAAAAAAAAAATTTCGTGCTGATATGTGTTAGGTGCCACTGCGCCTAGAAGTGCATACGAAGGTGAGTAGGAGATGAATGCTTCTGTTGGCATCGAGCTCTCTTTTATTAGGCATGCAAATTATTTTTAGAAAATTCAAACTTTTTGCACTTACTTGAACACTTGGACGACCCGTCTTTACTGGCAGTACGAGCCCAGGCATAGTTTCCATTAGTTATTTTCTGGTACAGTTGTCGTCCAAGGCGGTTATCTGCTTCGAACAAGGTGGCGTACGCAAGGCCCATTCCGTGATTCTGATCCTAAACTCGTTGCCATTTGCAGATACAGATGGTTGCCGGTAACCACAAACACGCCCACATATTATTTGGATGATCTTCCAAGTGGATGCTTACATTATTCGGGAGTCCTCCCTGTTCTTTTCGTCCATCTGTCATCTGTTCTTTTTTATATGTGACGGGTTAATTTGTATTCTGCTACCGAAGTAAATCCTGCAGGATCAGGAAGATTTTAAGGATATGAGCTGCTCAAGGAGGCTAGACGTTGCAAGTGTCGAGTAAATTTGAGAAGACATTGTTCAAGCGCAATGTGAGTGGTGCTGAGATTTCTTGATATGGATATAGTAGTCTCTGCTGTGCCCTTGTTCATGCTCTCAATTATAAATCGAACTTCGTAGGCTAGAAATCCGGGTGGTTTCTCACTACTGAGGGCTTCGAAGTCCGAGATCGTCGTTGTGGAACTAAAAATAATGGTATAGAAGCATTCGAATATCAATTCTATACCTTGTGAGAAGTGGTAATGATCCCATTTTCATTCATTAAGGCGGAAAGCAGAACATAATGTAGTAAATGCAAAGATTTCATCGGTATCGCTTCAGACTAGATCGTTTATGCTGCTTCCAATAACTCTTTCTGCTTATGCCAATGATCTTCATGCACGGATCTTCTGCAGCTGGCATTTATAATCAGCCTAAATTCTTTCTATTTTGACTGCCACTTACAGTGGTATGATCTTAAAGTAAACTCAATATGTGGAGTACTGTGCAAAAACGTTTACGTCAGCCGGGATTTCATTAGCCTAGTTAGGCCGGTCGTAGTAGGACGGAGTTTCAATTCCTTTCGCTTTTCTCGCGACTCCTATGCGATCTGAACTTTTTGTTTGGGGAACCGATGTATGTATTAGCTCGATGGATATTTAGATTGATTCATCATATCCAGATAGTAGCTCGTAGTTCAGTTTTGGATCCCTCTCTACGAAAAGTTAAGAATTAAAAGATGTGATGATATGACCACAATCACCAGTAACGCCAAAAAATCTCAGTGGGCCGTTCGCTCCACTTTCCTCGAGCAATGGCGCAGGCATTGCAATGTGTCTTGGACTCAGTGTCTTCAGTATCCTCATTCTCCCTCAACTGCTTGGAGACGGCTGTCGAAAGCGCTGCGTGCAGCGCAATTCGAAAACGGCTCATGATTTTCATTATTCATTGAAGTTTTTAATTTTCGGCATAGGACAAAATTCTTGCTTAGCTTACTACTCTGATGCTCCACGTTTTTCTGGATGCCTTCCCATGTTTTTGGTGCATATATGGCCTATATGTGTGAAGGAAAAACAGCCATTTATTACGCAGTCATACCGCTTTTGGCATGACAATTATAACATTAGATCTTCGCATAAGCCTTGCCACTAGAGCAATAGGTGCCTCTAGAATTTGGGCTTTTGGCTCGAAAGAAAGCTCAATCAAGCATAGATTATATATCATTATCCTACAATAATGTTGACAAACCTAGAAACGTCACTATGACTGCTGTGACGTGTCAATCTGTAACGCAGTAAATGAGGTAGCATGCTATTCAGATGTGCAACACTAATGCGAGGTGCGAGAGTGTGAGAGAAATATATATATTAATACTTGCCGTCTTCTTCTTCATTAGGTGATGGCATGTCTACAAGGCCTAGTTCGTCACTTCGTTGAGAGTGCAGGTGCCATAAGAGCTCATGTATAGTATTGAAACAACTGCTAATGGTCCTTGCATTGCTCAGATGCCGGCAGTTATCGTGAACTCTTTCAGTGAGCACCAGCGTTTCCGAGAGAGCTCTCAAGCCGTCTTGAAGGATTGCGAGTTTCCTGTATTTCGTCCTGGTACTCTTACAATAAAGTACCAACCTAGAGTAAAGCGGTGGTTGCAGCTTTACTATTTCCTCCTCAGATTTCTTGATGCGCTCTGCTGCCTCGTACGTTCCTTTAATTTCGCCTCAATGAGATCTGGATGCGAAAGATTCAAGTAGACCAGGTGGCTTGCTATGCCACTGACACGCAGCTACCTTATTTCCTCGACCAGCTTGGACAAGAGTTGTTCGTGTGGGTTTGTATTATGGTTGGCCATGAAGGAAAAGTGGTGAAGCAGGGTAGTGACGAACGGCACACTGCGGCTATGTCTCCACTGATCTTACAATTTTTATCTGTCCCGAGACGACGTTGACTACCATTAATTCTTCTGCTGGCCTGGGATTGATGAATTCAAATCTGGTTAACTCTCGAATTTGCTTTCATTCTCCATGGCTTCCAACATTAATTTGATAAAAGGGCTTAAACTATACCCAGTTGAGCCTTCATTAATTGACCATACTATTTCGAAAGCCGGAGTCATGCATCTTGCATTAATGGTCTACACTACTACACTTGACATGTTGTGAATTCCTGGTCATAAATCAACATTCCTTGCTTTAGCTATATTATATCGCATAAATATTCTTTAGAAATAATTTTTAACTTACGAGGCTATATAGTGTTAGAGCCAATTTTATATGGTTCGTGTATACATATGATAGCGATTTATTGGCACAAAATCTGTTGAGAGGAAGTAATTAATAACTGCTTAACAACATTATTCATAGTATGAGCCATCGGCCTCAACACATTTCTGCCATCTCTCAGGCAACAAATCTTCAGCTGCTTCGATGACGGTCTCTCGGTCAACTTTGCGTAGACGGCCGCAGCGCAGGTCGTCCTTCAAGGTGGTGTTGTCGGCGCGAAACTCGGCAAACAATCAAAACGTTGTTGTTTTCGATGGCGGACTGTGTATTGCGTACCAGTTCGTATTCGTAAAGCAGCAAACTGCGGCAAAGGCTTTGTTGAACGGCTACGATGCGGTGAGTAGGGACAACTTTGGTACCAAAGGAAAAATCGGAGAATCTTGCATAAGAAGGCATTGACTAATTACCTGGGAAATTACAAAAATGCGTACAGATTGATGGCGCGTACTTTGAATAGTGTTGCTGAGCAATTTCGATTGCTTTTGCTTAATAAATTTGGGTATTTATTGTTCTAGTGCCAAAATTTATATGACTCAACGTGTTAAGTTTCAGCGGTTTCCCTTTTTTCTATAGCCTTCTAGGCTAGAAAGATCAGACTGATTCGCAGTCCACTCACTTACTTTCACAACACCAAAATAAGGAACTAATGATTATGGGCAGCGTAGTAACGCCCTTGTTTTCAGAACACTCGTCGTTTAGTTGTTTCTAAGTTAGTATTCAGTACGTACTTGCTTAAAAAACAACTAATTTTCAAGAGTATGCTCAGGTAAACAACGATCACCGCAAGATATTATTGAAAGATTTTATCGGCTATAAAGGCTTGTGGTTAGCGTGTCAACGTTAACCTCCAAGCTACTCCGTTAACGCGGCGACGCGTTGTTTTCACGCGGCAGGCGGTGTTCGTTTTCACCACAAAATTGTAATCCTGTTATGAAATTCGAAATTTTATCGTCACTAAAACAAATCCTGTGACAACACAAGCATAAAGTATTGTTCAAGAATCTTTAAGAAGACTGTCGATTCTTAAAATAGTGACAAATCAGTTACAAAACTATGAATTTTTTGCCAATAATTACACTGTGCATTACATGCGGTGCCTCTCCATTAATAGCTTTCAGCAATCTTCCAATTATTGGCATGGTTTAGCAGTTGAGAACTTCTATACTTTGAAGTAAGAGATGTGTTTGAACAAGTGAAATGGCCCATTTTGATATGATTGGTTTTTGATATGCTGTCATAGAACATTCGATAGGCGTCTGATAAATTATAACTCTTAATGAAAGAAGTGGAAGTCTGAAGTACTTTCATTTTGAAGTTCTACAGTCTGCAGAGGCGTCTGTCGCAGCAGGTGAGAATTTATGCCAACGCGTTATCCTACTCATCATTCTCAGTTAACATGGAGTTGAATGTCATCGTTGCTTAACTTGCAAGCATTTGTAGATAATCATTGCCTGCTAGTTATTGGCATGCATATTTTTGATTATTTCAGGAAAGCCTTTTAAAAGTTTGGAAATGTGGAAGAGTGGAGGTGGAGAAAAAGCAAAGTACCGTTGCGGATTTCTACGCAAAACTTTTGCGGAAATTAACACTGAGTTCTACAACAAACATTTTTCAAAAGAAGAAGGGCTTATGTTTTAAACAGATACAGCCTTAGACGATAATTTAATAGAGATCGCATTTTTTGAAAACTCAGACGACAAAGCAGCTAAACGGGGCCGTAGTTTCCCTTTATCGAATAGTTGAGTACGCGAAATCTAGACTAATTGCAGTCCTCGCTTATCAACCAAAAAAGCCTTCTTTTATGTGCAACCTTAAAACCCATAATGACGCACAGAGTTGCAGAATTAGTTAGCTTCTTTGCCAGAAAACGTTACTGCAAGATACTACATTTTAATACGTCTTTCGTTTCTGTATAGCCAGCACAGCGGAAAAGATTTCGTTCAAAGCTCGCAGGTACGAAATGAGCTCACTCAATTTCAATCACGGCTACCATTTTAGGATCGAAGATTTGGTGTCAGATTTGCTTAAGAGGGGGTCCTACCTGTCCAGAAAACTGGCGACTAGTTTCATCAGATCTGCGACCCTATTTCACACTGGCTATTCATGATTTCTAACGATCCTTAAGGAATGGGTGCTCATTTACAGACTAGCCTATGGGGGGAAAAAACCGGTGTTTTGAGTTACTTACCGCAACGCTTACATTCGCATAGGAGATCACCTAGTGGAAATAGCTACTATTGTTTGCATTGTGCTCTCCTTTAGTAAGTCTACAAAGCATTCTATTATAAAGTTAGGTTGAACTTCATAGATATAAAAGAGTTTCGCAAATCATTATCGAACGCCGACTATCTAAGGATTCCGATAAGCATCTGAATCTCTTCGATTACTATTCATAAATAGAATCAACTATTCTCTTGCGGTAGCCGCGCCAACCCGCAAAACCGTAGACCGTGTATGACTGTATCAATAAAACTAGTTGAAGAAAGGTATCGATTTAAATCATGCAGTTCACACATATAATGTCGGCTTATATTCAGAATGTGCCTTGGTTTTTCCAATAATTTCCAGTCTCTGAACGCTTCATAGAAGGTTCACATTGATCTCTATTAACAATCGGACTATTAAGCCAATTTGCATCCAGTTGATTCTCATCATCTTATGAAATGGCCGCCCATTTACAGTTTAGTCTTTTCACAGAAAAAAATATTGGTCCAAGGTGTTACTCCACTAGTGCTCTAAAAGTGACAGAAAAGCGCCTTTTTTTTACTCGTATCAGCTTTCCAGTATTAGGTCTGCAAACTTTCCTTTTGGAAAGGCAAATTGAATCTGATACACGAGGGAGAAATTTTCAAACTGGCATTAATACTCATTGATTGGTAATTCTTGATCGAATAGTAGGCCTCACGAATGTATTATACTAGGCGAATTAGTTACAAGATGGAAAAATTTAAATGACTGAAACTAATTCAGTTACAAAAGAAAATTTGTTGAAATGAACAAAATGGTTTTCTATTTAAGCGCATTTCTTTTTCCGTCTCCTATTATATATAGCATTTGTCTCTTTAGAAAACGATTTTAATCACTACAATTTCATGTACTAGGAAACCTCAATAATGCTCTACGATAAATATCTATGTGGTTGAGTTTTGAGGTGAAGAACTTCTTGGTTGGCAGCTAAGTTTCGCCTCATCAAAAATTTTACAACAAAACAGTCGATCAAACATCAACAAATAAACATATTTGATCGAAATGTGCATCATTAGAATTAATAATGTTTCGCCAA
Organism: Parelaphostrongylus tenuis; assembly: GCA_019055375.1. Classification (NCBI taxonomy): domain Eukaryota; kingdom Metazoa; phylum Nematoda; class Chromadorea; order Rhabditida; family Metastrongylidae; genus Parelaphostrongylus; species Parelaphostrongylus tenuis. The sequence goes on along the minus strand of JAHQIW010001742.1, from coordinate 50,989 downwards.
ATTTTTGTTTAATTTTCGATGCCTAGACGATGGAACTGTGGAGTTTTTGAAGCATATTCTCAGGCAAGTGCTCAATCACATCATCGACTTTGGCAAATCGTTTTCCTATCAAGGAATGTTGTAGCGAACTGAAGAGATTGTAGTCACTTGGAGTAGCATCTGGGCTATACGGTGAATGAATCAAACGTTCACACCCTAATTCTTCAATCTTTTGCAATGCCAGACAAACAACATATGGGCAGTCGTTGTCTTGCTGCAAATTAACAACTCATTGACAAAGCTGTTGCAGCCGCTTTTGACGTGTTGGTGTCGCCCTCACGAAACTTTGAATCAACTTTGTGCAGGATGTTAATCAAGCACCTTGTGGTTAAGTGCTCTCCATAAGTTTTGTGCCGCTTCGATGGCAGACTTACCCAAGAACTCATACAGAGATGTTCACGATTTTTATGTTTTGATGCATTTATTGTAAAGTTAAAGAAAACTTTATGCGGTTCCAAAAATTAAAACGGTTTACAATTTGGAATTTTGTGAGCAACAAACATGGTGAGAAGGATCAAAGGGAAAATTTTCTGTCCATAACTAAGAATAACGAAAAAATACGACAGAACCGAGGTGCCAACCTAAAACCTCAAGATCTTTTGACTGCAAGAAAGTTAGTGCAGCGAGTGCTTCAAATTTATCGTTTTGCCGTGCCTCTGGGACACACTCATGACCAAGGACGGTCTTCCCTCTTTTCAAAAATCACTTTCATTTCGACAGCAAAAAATACAGTAACAACCAATGAACTCACTGAATTGAAGGAATATTTACGATTATTTAACCAGCAGTTATAACAATAGACGAAAAAGCTTATGATAAATTCATCAAGATTGATACCTTTAGCCTCTAGAGATTTACGAAGTTGCTTGCAATAATTTCCAATGATGTTTTGTACACGTTTCCGCTGTAGTTTCGTTTCAAGTGGGTGCCAAAGCCGTTTCAAGCGTGTCTACGGTAGCGTAGCATTTAGCCGAGATTTTGTGCAGTATGGACCACGCGAAGTAATTCACTGGGTGGAGATTCGATAAATTTGACTACCATATGTCCTTGCCCCAGGAGCCTATCAACAGCTCTTGACAAATGGCAGAAGCTGACGCGGCCAAATGGCGCAGCAGACCAGTCCTGCTGAAGCATAAATCCATCAGCATCGAAGTGTTGACTACTCCAACGCTCCATTATGCCCAATAAATCTTCCTGTAGGCAGCTGGCAGCTTTGGTTTTCATGTCCTTTTTTTCTGATGAAGACCAGCGACATCTTTCTGGTGGCGCAAATGCCTGCCCAGACAATCACAGAGGCCGAGAAATGACTGCAGCATATGGTTTTTGCGAATGCTTGCTTCTGATGAACCTTCTTGAGAAATTGACGTCGATTCTGCAATTATGGAGTGGTTCGACTCATGAACATAATCTCGTTCTTGAATATCATTTCGACTGCATGGAACAACTACCAAATGAACCATTCGGCAAGTCTTTGACAGCCGTTTTTATTTCATGAAAGTGAACAAGCGCGACATTGTGACTGCACGGCTTTAGCTTATTTTTGGCAATGTTTCGGACGTTCCTCTGGCTGATGCCGGGCCTCTCGAGCCATTTTGCCCGTCGAACGCTCCGGAAATCCGTTGAAGATGGTTACGGATCTTCTAAATTTTTCCGCAGTAGACGGGAACGGTTGGACGATCTTTTCGAAGAGAGTCGTCAGTTACGGTCCTCAATCCCTCCAGCCTCTTTGAAACGATTTGCGCCTCTGTAGGCACTTGTTGTTTCAAAACCAGCCAATTTGGACGTTGTCGAACGTTTTAGTTCCCGTCTTGTACAACTAAACTACTGTGACACGATGAATTTTACGTTCCCTAACTTGAGCACACCTGAAAACAGACAAGTTAATAAGCAGATTTTAAGCCATAATTAAGCAAGGAATTCAATAAAATTGTCACATTAGTGAAAGATATTACCATTGCTAAAATTAACAAAATAGAAGATTGTCACATCATCTTTTACGCCCTGTAAATGGGAGATATACAAGTGAACCACAAAGCCGACGCCGACATTTTGTGACGAAATGTCGCTCAACGAATAGCGGGATGGAATTATCTCTGATCAGTAGCTCAAGGAGAGGGTTTGTATCGACGTCGCAGAAGATAAAACAAGAAAGCATTTTCCATGTCGTGTAGCAGACGAGTTCGTTTTGTAGTTTTCCAATGAGGTCGCATTGAATCTGAGATTGATAGCCTGTCACCGATTGTCCTTAACGTCCGACGTTGTAGAAGGGAGCAACCCGTGTGCGTGGTATTGAGGCAGGAGTTTTCTGGCTGGTTCGGCTCCTTTTTCTCCTGGAGTCCCAAGGTAAGCCCAGCCGTGGCTTCGGCAGGTCGTTACCATATTAGAGCAGTCGCCAGTACTTCTTGTTACAGCTAGATTACCACCTTGCGACTAGTAGCTGCCAGGACCACAGTGATTTCTGGTACTGCTTACTCTTGGTTGCGCTCTCGGGTAGAAACGTCGAACTCCTTCTCCTCATGGGAGACTCTGATGGAGGAGTATAGACCCTCCGCTGTACTCCGTATTCTGATAACTAAGAACAGATCACAACCCCAATGAGGGCTAAGCCATTTTGGATGAATAAGGGATAGAAGTTCTTCAAGTTTGCATGAGCACATAGTGATATAGATGATATGTAATTTTGCTCAATCGATAGTTGGTGCGGATAAAATTACGCGACAGTGAAAACAATGAAAAGGAAATGCTCCATCATCCCAGCTGTTATAAATTTAGAAAAAGATATGCTACAGTGCGCAGAGTTTGTTTTCTATATTAGCACATTTTTTGGTCTAGTACTACACTACAGCCGTTACATCCTCCAAATATTGGGTTTGCTCTCTAAACTTCAATAGACGCATGAAATACTGCACTGTTCTACGATTATTATTCAAGAAAATTCATGTAAAACACGTTTTCAGCATGATTCCTTTTATTTGACGGTTTTTAGAAATGACATGACGTTATAAATATAGCTATTGATATGGAGTAAAGTGTCAAACTTTTGCTTCATGTTGAACGCGCCACACATTTCACCGTAGCAAGGGTTGCATCAATTGGTACATGGTTTGATTCGGTTATGAATTGATTAGTGAATATTCAACCTCATTCGCTGGAGAGGAGTTTTTCATAAGAGTGTTGACAACCATACGAATGCTTACATCTTTGGCCAGAGCTGTAGATAGCCAATTTTTGAAAAGACTCCTCTGTAACGCTGTAAAGTACAAAAGAATACTATGTTTCACACGCGCATATTTCTCATCGCAGCAGCTCTCTGTGTTAAGGCTATTAGTAACCATTCGATAGCTAAAGTTCTAATAATTCCTATGCTGTAATTATTTTCTGAAAAAACCCGTTTCTCTGCAGTGCAACAGAGAAAATAAGATTGTGCACATAAGAGAGCAAGAGGTCTTTGGCCAGTTCACGGACCGCTAGGTGAGGCTGCAATGGGAGTTGAGCAACTACAGATCGATTGCAGACCGGTTCATGATAGTGCAATATTTTTTATTCAACTTGCAATCGTTTCTTTATGTAGAAGAAAAACTCTGGACAAAACGGATGGCTTTGCTACATAACGGCTCTGAATACTTCTATTTTGCCATGAATACGGATAAATCAATCATTATTATTGTCACTTTGATGGAATTCCGGAGAACAGAACGACCAACTTGCTTCCAGCAGTGGCTCGTAGACATTCAGCTACTAAGACGCTTCTCTTCATGTTCATATGCTCAAAAATCGATCGACATCTTGTTAGAAGACCTTGCTGCCTCATTCAGCCACCCGAAATGAGCCAAAAAGCACTTTCTCGAGCGTGCGAATAAATCTTATTTCTTCTCCCACGTTTCAGAAAAACGGTTTTATCGGGAAATAAACAGAGCGTTTGAATCGGTAAATTCTACGCTATAGAGGGAATACTGATCGTCTAAAAAAAGAGCTCTGTTCGGCGAGAAATGTGTGCGTGTAAAGCATGATATTGTTTTGAACTTCATAACGCTATAAAACGGTCTTTCCGAAAACCGGCCGTGTTCAGCTTTAGCCATAGATCTAAGCTTTCGAGTGATTACTACTCCTATAGAAAGTTCCTGCGCAGGAAATGAGGTGCATTCATTTGTCCCTTTGTAATCAACAAGAACAGGCTATGTTTATAGTAACATACCACCTATAAAAGCGTTTAAATGGAGGGGAATGCGGTCCGATCTCTTACCCAGTATCTGTCAGCGTGAATGGGTTCAACTTCAATACTGACTAATCGTGTCATACCTTTGACGCTTGATTGCTGGCAGATAGATGAGTTGTAACGTAGGAAGAGTGGCGTCAAAACAGGCGTCGGTAGTGTAGCGGTCCGAGGACGCGCCCCTGGGTATGTCAAATGTGGGTTCGAGTTCCAACTGACGCAAAGCGTCGCACATCGTTTTACATTAGTAGCTTTTTCAACATATCCAAGCAAAAGGAAACTAAGAACACTGAGTGCTCTAGTTTTCTTCAGGTCATTAATAATCTTGATGTTAGTAGTCACACACGTTTTGAAAAAAAAAGACAATTTTTGTAATGATCTTATGGACTACAAACGATTATCGTAAAAAATTGTATTGTATGTTCTTATAATGTTCCAATTCACTCTCAAAAATGTTTTACAGATCGAGTGCGGATTTTTATTCAAGATCCCAACGACCAGAACAGATTCGATCAGAAAATTTACTTACTAATAGAGCCATGTTCACTCTCTAACAACCGGAAAAAAGTCATTTTCTCCTTTGTTCATAAGTTAGTAATAAAGGAAACAACAACATCATCGTTTATGTTCGAAGGAGACGTGTAAACGAAGTTCAATGCCTGTGGAAAGATAGGATCTTCAATAATCAAGCAAAGACTATGTTTACGGGAAGGGAAAGACTCTGAATGCTCTGTTCATGCTCAACGGAAAGAGCATCTCCAAAAACTCCGGTTACGTCTACCGAGGTCGTGATTTCAACATGATAGGCAAACTAGATCCATGGTTGAGCAAGAGGAAACGAGCGACTAGGAGAGCTTTCAAAAGAATCGATGATGTAGTGGAGAGGATGAAGAAAATCCGACTCCGTGCCCACTTTTTCGACTCGGCAATTACCTCTGCTCGAACATATGCAGCAGAAATCTGGCCGCTATGTAAGCACGATGAAAGAGCACTCGGCGTCATGAACGCGCAGTCAGGGGGCGATGGTAGTAGTATTCGCTGCCTCGCAGACGAGAGAAATTACCCGAGCTTTAAATTGCGTCATTGATGGCAGGTCAACGATGTCGTTCTAAACCCAGGATATGGGACATAAGGTGGCCCCGAAACCTGTTGCGCTTCAACAGAAACTGATGGACGCGAACTATTACCGAATAAGTTCCTCAGGATATCAAGAGCTCCACGGTTAGACCAGCGATCCGACGGTTGCTTTCTTTACGGAAATCCTTGGAGAAGAAAGATATAATGTTTAGTGAATCTCTAGAAAAACGAGGATCTACTGGGCTACTCTTGCGAGCGATAGGAAAAATGGAAATATTGCTGGTGCCGCTCAAGTTACTCGATGATCAGCGGGACGACAAGCGACAGGTAACAGGTCTAGCTACTTTGGAAAGCATTCAAAACCTCTTGTAGTACCAAGATCGTGCAGAAGAGTTTGTAGTGCACTCATTTGTTTTCATTTAGATGAAAAAAAATCCACGGATCTCCCTCATAGAGGAATCTCGGAACGTTTAGTCGCGAGGTCACGTGGCGCATCCCCGGGTGGCGGATAGAGGGTTAAAACGAGAACCAAAAGCGACTGAGTTCTTCCCTAAGACACAAGTGGATTCAGGGAATAATCTCATTGTTTCGTTGAGCCAATATGGCATGTCTCATCTCTACGAATCAATTTGGCCGGATGCTTGCAAAATATATCCGTGGAAGTCATGCGAGGAGGTTACGAGTCATGTGCAATAAATAACAAGTGGCCATGCGCGTACGTCGCAGATGAGCGCAGTAAAACTACTTGAGCTCATTGCTCCGACACCGAAAGAGCCACAGTGCGGCAGCTTGGATAAGACAATAATTGAAAAGCATGCAGAACTTCAAGATCATTCAAGGTCGCCTAAAGTAGCCCAGCGAAGGTGATCGTCTGTAGGTGTGACGCACAGTCACTTGTATGCGACTGTCGGTGGTTGCACAGAGACCGTGATCGATCTTTCAATGAAGAATGACCCGACGAGGCTTCGTGAAACTGATGGAGAAAGTGATTGCTGCACTTTCACAACGCCAGTTAACTAGGAACGAGCGAAGTGAAAAAAGCATAAATAGAAGAGGAGAACAAAAAATAAATGAAAAAAAGGAAAAAAGAAATCGAGAAGAAGGAAGAGACGAAAAGAAGAACAAGGAGCAGAAAAAAGAAAATAAGTGAAAATGATCGAACACGAAAGGAGAAGAAGAAGAAAAAGGAAAGCGGAGAAGAGAAAGAGACAGCAAAAAGGAGAAGAAAGAAGAGAAGCCAAAAGAAAATTGAAAAAAAGGGGACGAAAAAAGTGAGAAGAAGAGAAGTTTCTTGAGAATGTGAGGAGATGCTCAAGTAATCACTGGAGATTTTAGCACAAACATTGGATGTAGAAGGACGTCCAAGGACGCCAAGAAGGGAACCACGGATTACTATGTAAAGAATAGAGTGAAACGCTGTGTGAGTTTATCTTGACGAAATGGGTGATAAGTGATAACTCACAACTCTTTAGGCTTCTTTCACAAAAGTGGACGTGGATGTCATTAATGGACAGCACAGCCATGGAAATAACCGCGGCATATTGAATCGAAGGTTCAGCACAGCACTTTCTCTACTATCAAGACATTTTATACCAGATCTAACGAACACTAGAATCCACGAATTGTCATGGAAAATACAAGGTGAGCGGCTACGTGTGTCCATTACGATGGCTTATACCATTCACCTTGATACGCGATTCCAGAAACTTCGCTATCGACGTCCAACGTGGATATCTTCCATGGAAAAGCTCCATGACACAGAAGTTCGCGTCACGGTGAGTCAAAGATTTTGCTTTACCCTTTCCACACGGTGGTCATTTTAGCCCGACGACCGGTTCGGACGGCGAGAAGGAGCGGCCGGTGACGTCCTGGAATAATAATGGGATAGTTCTGCAATGAAACTAAGATTATACCGGTATTGATGTGGATTTTATCGTCACTAAGAGATAGAAAATTACTGAAGAAACTATCATGAAAGGGCCAATTTGGTGACCAACGCTAATATCTCCTGAAATCTTACAGTGCCAAGGGAAAAACCCAATAGTGCTTATATTTGTCCATCTTTCTGCATTAGTGATCCATTTCTTATGTCATCAGCTCTCCTTACATTATCACAACGATTAGCATCCAAAATAGACAATATAAGCAGTTTGAATTCATAAACAAAAAATGCGTTGGAGATCTCCTATATTTGATATCCTTAATTTACGCACTGCTTTAAAGCCATTATAGTGGCTGAACATTGCAAAATAATGAAGAGTTGGTTAAAAAGTGTACTCCCACTGGATGCGATGTCAGTTCAACTATAACTTTGAAGAGTTTTTTAAATAGTGTTCTACTTTGGCGTTCGAAAGCCCTTAATAACTACAAAAAAACTATTTTCTTTTCTATACAGATATTGTATTTGTGGCGCAGTGGTTAGAGGTACTCTGCGTCGTACACAACGTCGATGGTTTGATCTCGCTCTCATGACTCACCAAGCCATCCGTCCTTCTATGGTCAGTAAATTGGTACCAGACTGGTCACAGACTTGTCTAGGAGGATGAGCAGCACTGACTCGATTCAACGGTAGGTCACTGCGAGTTATCGTAAAGGCCAGATATGCATTAAATAATTTAAACAAAGTTTGACAAAATTAATGTCGAATGCATGCGGCGTCCCTTAGGGATTGATCAACGCCAAGAGTCTTATCCTTTTTATTCTTTTGCAGGTATTGACATATTGTAAACCTAATTCTGTACTTCGAACACTATTTGTCGTTCCAGCTCATCACCTTTGACCTGCGCACTTGAATTTACATACTTTACTTTTTTTTCAAATTGAATGTGTTCGTCCATTGTGATATCTCGTCAAAGTCTCACCTTACCAAATAAATTCAATGTTACCACATGCAAGCGATTCTGGAGAACTATCATCACATCAAAGACCCCTTGATGCTTCACCTATCTGTCATAGGTATCCCGTGCCTCTTTTACGTAGTTTATTTCGCTCTTTCCACCTTCACTACTTTCTGTTGAAAATTGAAGATCTCACTCCTACATCAGAAACTGATAGAAGTATTCTCTTAGCGCTCATTCACCTTGCTGGCTTCCTAGATTCATTTGATTATAGTTCACGTACGCGAAGAACGATCGGATATTTTTGCGTTTGGAAGAACTTTGTACGAAAATCACGATCGTTTCAAAAGAGCTAGTGAGTACTGCGTATTCTCGTTTTTTCCTTACTTCAGCAAAACAAATTTACCCACTTTGTGAAGCGCACATTCAACTATTGCAAGACATCCGAACACTACCACCTTTGCAATTCTCTGGATTGGCTGTTGCACCAAATGCACATAATGTGCCGATCTCATATATTCTACAAGACATGCTGGCCTATGATCTTATAGGAAATGAAAGTGCACTCTGTATAGTAGTTTTTGCATTGTTTATGTTATTCAGAGAAGTTGTCTAAAATTGTGTACAAGAAGGGTCAATTTTTTTCCAACAATTGTAAGCGCGCTATTGTAGAATATGACAGTTAAATTGTGCCTAAATAAATATTCCAAGCAAGACGTCCTGAACAGCAGTAAAACATGATTTCAGATTGGAATCTTTTAGTCATATTTCACACTGCTCACTACGCGATTACTCCGTTTTCTTCTTCTTTCAAAACTTACTATTCGAGAAGTATTCTATTTTATTTGAAAATTCAACTTTGCAGAAACATATTGAGTTATACGAATAACTTTATGATAGAAGTTTATTGCTTATTTTGCGCATACAAGTAGCAAAATCCTTGAACACATTTTCTTATTGATGTGTAAAAGTGCTCCACTGAGTAGACAGCAGGTCAAATTGACTACCCTCAGATCAGCGCTGAAAAATGAATAGAATTATGGTTAATTCCCAAGGTAATTGTTTTTCTATCGTAAAAAAAAACCGGTTCATATGACGTATGAGCGTGAACTACTCAAGAAAATAAAGATATTGAAATATCCTAGGTCCAATGCCATTTCTCGTAACGTTAAAGTGCTTGCGTCACCTAAATTTTACAGTTTAACTGCTATCAAACCCACTGTATAGTCCAGAGCACGATACAACTACAAAAATTAAACATACTATCAGGTCCACGAATCCTCCTCTTTGAGGAATTCCCCCGCTAAGTCGCGACATCACGTGGCGCGTCCATAGATTGTGGATGCGGAAACTCAATGAGAACCAAAAGAGCGCGTGTGCCTCCCAAAGACGCAGGTAGATTCAGAGGATGAAATTTTTCTCGATGATTCTCGAGCGCCGATCTGACAGAGCTCTATTTCGACGAATCAAGTCGGCCAAAAGCCTGCAATTAGCTGCTGAGAAGTACATGGAAGTCGGTTAGATGTCGTCTCCAACAAGCAAGCTCCCTCCGCTCCTCCGAGAGAGACTGGCAAATTACTCGTGAGTACCCATCCCCCAAGTTTAGAGCCTAGCAAGCTATACTTCGAGTTCAAAATCCTAAAAAAGGCAATAAATGTGGACTTTATTTCCTAAATCCCGAAAGCCCCCTGTACGGCAGGTGTGAGTAGGACGAGTACGAAAGGGCTGCGAAAATCTCAGGTCCAAGCTAGGCCGCCAAAATATAAACAGACTGATGCGACAATTGTATCTATAATGCACAAACATTTCCTCACGAATCCGCTGTAGATGATCTATTCAAGCAAGAAGGATAAGGTACGACGTCATGGCCTGGCTCAGACGAGAAGACGCCATCGTTTCACGCTGTTTGTGACACCGGAAAAGACCCGTTCTTTGGAATATGCGATCGCAAAGGTGTCGGCAGCGTTGGCGTCATCTTCAAATTGAATTTGTCCGTGAATATCGATTCGTTTAAACAGCAAACAATTCGTATCGAACGACTGCGGTTGAAATGATGTGGATCAATGCCGGCTTTGACCATCTTCGTTCCTTACGCACCAACATCAAGCTATGACGAAGACGAAGTCGAACAGCTCTACACGGACCTCGGAAAATTCTTCAGGAAGACCATACATTTTCCAAGGTCATTATTGGAGATTTTGATGCTAAAATTGAACCTTAAAGAACGTCTAATGAACGTCGCATTGGGACCCACGGACTAGAATGCAATTAACAGAGTGAGAGGTTATCCGAGTTTATCATGACGACCCAGACCACCCATGGTAACTCACAAATCCAAAAACCGCACTCTCAGAGGTGGATGTGACTGTCACTCAACGAAGAGCACTAAGGCGAAACAGACTACATCTTGGAAGATAAGTGGAAGATTTTGCCCAACAAAAAGGAATGTAAGGGGAAGATTTTACCTGATCGATGCCGTTGTTGTTCCCTGAGTTCTGTACGGGACCAGACCACCGTCTCCTTAGCCCAACGTTCCATTTCTCGCGGAAAGAAGAGGAAGCCGCTAAATTTAAACCGAAATTGCAGAACTATCATAAAATGGGATATATTCGAAACACTAGTCGGCCCTGGGGAAGATACAGTCGTTAATTTCATCGACGCAAAATACGAACGGCTCATTGATGTTTTTCACGCTATGAAAACCGCGAGTCCTAAAGCCACAGAGAAACGCTTGTCTCCGCAAGCTCTCGAGCTGATACATCAAAGTGGAATCACACGAGTAACAGCTAGCAGCAGTCCTTCGTCCGAACTTGCGAAACCCTGCTCAAAAGTGTTGAAAGAAGACCTTAGAAAAAGAGAAGCAGCAGTTCTGACCGAAGCTGCAGAAGCTTAGAAGAGCATTCGCATAGCCCACTGAAGCTTCGCCAATTCCAAAACAAAAGGTGATTGCACTCCGACGAATTGACATGACACGTACAGCTTCCGTAAGAACAGCGGAGAAGATCACATACGACTACTACTCGAATCTCTCTGCTAGCCATGTACTCATAGCGTCATGTAAACTCAAAGAGGATGAATCTGTCGTTCCACCGGTCCTCCATTCCAAAATTCGATATGCTATATCGTCGGTGAAGAATAGAACAGAACGTGGAGCAGACAGGATCAGACTAGAGTATCTGAAAAACAGACGGCCAGTTCTCCTCAACACCATGGCTCGGCTCTTCATTCGTTACCCGTCAGAATGCAAGGTTCCTAGTCAATGGAAAACCAGCAACACCATGTTGTTGTCCAAAAAAGAGAAACCTTCACGATATAGGCAGTTATCGTCCAATCTGCTTGCTGTCCTTTGTCTATAAACGCTTCACTCGAATCATCCCCTTCAACATAAAATCGAAAATAAACATGTTATTTTGAACATGGCCATCTCAATCGGTCGGATAGGAAAACTAACTTTAATGAAATATATATATATATATATATAATAAAATAATAATCGAAATAATAATGAAATGATAATGACAATGATAATAATGACAGTGAAATGACCTAATGGAATAATAATTAATCCTAATGTTGCTTCTACTTGTCCACATAGCTTGAGCCACAACATCAAACTATGACGCTGATGATTTCACTTTATGAAAACCTAGAGACGTTTTACGGAAGAAGATATTTGCTGCACGACCCTCGTAGCTGATTTAAACACTTCCATACGAGAACGAGAGAGAGAGTTTGAAATTCATTGAGAATGAGAAAAATCGTCTGTGAAAAGTTACTTGCAAGAAGTGACAATTTTGAGACTGAGGTTGCAGAGCTCTGCGAAAAGCGATAAAGAAGAGCACAAGGAGAAGATACCAGCAGTGTCAGTTATAGCAAAAATAGCTAGGCGGATGGGAAATTTAGTCACTCCGAGACGACGTCGTCGACATATGGACGGAGTGGCCGTTGCATTAAAAAGCGAAACTGAAAGCAGTAACTTCCAATTCTTACGATGATAGCTACGGGAGATATTTTGATCCGCGTCCAGAAATTTCCGAACGGCACAGGTACGCTACCTCCTCGGTCTCCTCTTTAGAGTTCGCGATAGGATCGGTTATCAAGGTCATTCTTGCTCGGTATAAAAGCAACGTCCAATCAATACAGAGCATTGCTGAGAGCAAAGCTCTTTACGGTTGCTCATTTAGCTGTCATATACAGTGAGAATTCACTGTTTTTCTGCTAAAGGTCGTATGATTTATCTTATTCCCTAACGGTTTGTATATGCATATCACAATAAAAATATTTTTACAAGTCTTAAGGGCACGAAAAATTTATTCCTTCATCTTAAAAGACCACCTCTCTCTCGCCTCAGCATTACAAATATGTAATAGTCTCTTCTATGATCAGCTAGTAGCACTACGCTGGTAACAAGGACTATTCAGTTAACGTTCATGATCGTCTTTATCAGAGCGGATTCAAGTCCACTGTCCTCATTCAATCGCCTTCGTTATAGGTGATCGTCTTCGTCGTTGTTCGAGTCGGATTTCTTTGGTGGCGCACCACTCATAAGCTCCATCACCGTTACCTTCCGTTTTAGTCGAAAGCTTGCGAATGGTGCTTTACCGAGAAATGCTCCATTTAAGCGACAGTACAGACGGATTATCGCAGAGAGGAAGAATGGCCGTGCACAGCTGACTGGAAATAACAGTTCTGAAAACGTCGAAATTAAGGATTCAGTTATAAATCTGGCATTCAACAAGTGAATTACAGTTCAAGATGAATCATTTGGTCTTTGAGTTCTAACAGAGTGGCTCCCACTCAAATTCCCACTTCTTTGACGCAGATGATATCTTTCTTTATCTATTTCACAATTAATCGTCGCTATCTTTTTGTTTTCGTTACATTTGCAGATATAATGTCCCTCCTACGCGAAGCCACATTCCATAAATCAATGGTCTCAAAATGGCAAAGCAAAAGGCTATTGAACGAAAAAACACTTGAGTGCACAAAATATAAAAATAAGCTCTATGTCAAAGATCATTTAGATAGACTGCGATTGACGATGATTTTCATTTCTCATTTAATCGCTAATAGCGAAATCGTGAATCAGTGCACAATTTCCGAGAACCAGAACCACATTTCTAGGGACGAGTGCGTGTATGGCACCGACACGTTAGTTATGTGCTCTAAATGCGATTACATTCTCAAACAACATATTCTACAGGTGCGAGAAGTCAGTCTACAAAATATTTGTTTGTTTATGAAACTCCTCAAAATCGTTTAATGTTTAAGCTACAGACTCCTAAGAATGTTTTATCTTGTTCACGCCTTTGCTCTAAAGAATCTGCAAATAAAACCAGTTTGTAAAGTTTATTCCGTAAGAAAAGTTTAAGTGTAAATTCTGTAAAATTCGAGGACTAATGAGTCCACCAAGAAAAATAGAAGCGATAATGAAATAAAAAAGGGTCCATCGGAGGTAAGTCGTGTAAAAAGAACAAATTTTAAACGTAGTCCTACGCAGGCGTGATTGTAACTTTATAATGTCTGAAAAGCACAGAGATGGCAATGGGATTTGGAACGGTTTAGGCTTTTTTTGAACGTCTCAAAAGCTGCTTTTGTGTACCTCAATATTTCAATGTAAAATTTGAATAGCTAATTGATTTGTTAGAGTGTTGCTCAAAAGAAGAACAAGGCTGGAGCTCTCATTGCAACTCACTTCACATGAATAGTGGGATATTTAGGGTGCATAATTTCTGCAGGAATCGCACATTGATGCCCACCAAAAAAAAAAGCTTTTGAGAGCACTTCACAAAGAATTCAGTGCGGCGAAATGTTGTTTAGGGCTTTTCCAATATTTTCCGCTATCAGATCTTATAAGCAAAGATGGGGCTGCTGCAACCTCCTCTACTAATATGGAACGTATATCAGAAAAGCTCCATATCAACTTTTCTCGTTTAACAATTTTAAACTCTGTCCAAAAACTCCAGTGCAGAAGAACAGCCACAAAGATTCTTTGCCATAAAGTCCAATAAAGATTATAAACACAAAGAGCGGTGCAACTCCAGAAAGAGATCAAATGACAGCAAACTTGGTGGAACTTTTGGAGTCGCAAACTATCTGCTCTTGCGACATTATATGACATCATATCTAAACAGACGGGAAAAAGAGGCTCCTATACTAGTGAATGATTCACACACCATCGCCCATCTAAAAACTGTGCCCTATGGGATTTTCTAAACTTCCTCTTGATTTGCTGTTTGCTTCTATAGCGCACATTTATGCATATATAGCGATGTAGCGATGGTTAGAGGTGCTTTGCCTTACCTACGAGGACGAAGGTTTGACCTCGTGCTCATGCCTCACCAAGCCACGCATCCTTCCAGGGTCGGTAAATTGGTACCAGACTGGTCTTATAGTTGTCTAAGAGAATAAGCAGCACCTACTCGGTACAGCGGGAGGCCACCGCGATTCAATGTAAAAGCCGGATATGCATTCAATCAGCTTAAACGAAGTTAGAAAATTGAATACGAATGCATGGCGCATCCCTCAGGTACTGATCAACCCCGAGAGCTTTATGCTCTACCCCTTATATATATGCATATATATGTATACACATATTATCTATATTATACATATATATTATATATATACATTATATATATATATTATATATACAATATAGTATAATTATACATATTATTATATTATGATAACAACTCAGTGCACCCTAGTAATATGTATACATACATATAAGTAGGGTGCATTGAGTTGTCATCATAATTTACTGAATATTTTTGGCAATAAAAAGTACTGCTTGAACAAAAAATTAATTCAATTGACAAGGTGAATACCTTTTTCAGATCAACAATTATTACAGCAAACAGAAAGATCTATAACAAATTCTCAAAAATATCTTTCTTGGCCTCTATAAACTTATGAAGTCGCTTGCGAAAATTTTCAGCAATCGTCGCACATGTTTCCGTAGTAATTTCTTCGAAAACACGAGCCAAAGCCGTTTTAAGCGCATCTACGGTAGCATGGCGAAAGGCCAAGGCTTCTTCCTCCAGCTTGGACTACACGGAGTAACCAGTTATGTTGAGATCTAGTTAGTCTGACAGACAAATGTCCTTGCTTCAAAAACCTGGTAGGAGCTCTTGAGAGATGGGAATCGTTAAGTAGGCCGAATGCGCAGGTGTCCCGTCCTGCTGAAGGGTAAATCCGTCGGCACCGAGATGCCTAGTAGTCAAACTTTTCAGTAAGTTCCGTCAAATTGCTGCTGATAGCTGGCAGTGTTGGCTTTGACGTTTCCGTTGATGGAGACTAACTGCGCCTTTCAGGTGTCGCAAATATCGGCCCAGACCATCACAGAGCCGGAAAGTAATTGCGACCTATAGCTTTTCCCACTGAACACTTCTGCGGATCCTCTTTGAGAAGTCGACGTCGATTCTGACAATTGTGTTGTGGTTCAACCGGGAAGAGATTCTTTCATCCTTACAAAGCGCCTGCGACAAAAGAGCACCAACTATCAGACCAATCATTCCCTGACAAAAATGTGTTGATTGTAATGGCTCCTATTTTTGATTAAGAATTATGCATCTGAGACTGGTTTTAATTTTAAAAATTACGGTGTGGAACTTCAATTCCTTTTGCATTAACCCAATACAAAGTTTCAATTATTCCATTGCCGTGCTCAGTTTCTGAGAAGACCGTTTCGCTTCAGTGTAGCAGGGAAAACAACATCGAGTTTCACATATTTGGCTTCTTGCTTACCACCTAATTGGCAGGCGAGTTGGGAGGGGGGATGATTGATAACCGGATGGGTTAGACATGCAGGGCGCGAGTTGTTACTGAGGTGACATTTTTTTCTCAGCTTTCAAGGAAATTACAGGCTACGCGATTGACTGAGATACTGTGAAGTTTCTTCTACACCTCCATAAGTTCTTCGTGCATCTGGAGGCTTATACGAGTAACAAAAATGAAGGCGCGCGACGGGTGTGAAACATAATTCCATTCTGGATGCTACAACGTTGTAAAAGGGTCTTATCGAAAACAACCACATAGGATGGCTAAAGACTTTGATTTTGAATGATTACTACACTCTTATGAAAAGTCCTTGCCCGGCAAATGATATCAAATATTCCTTTGTCGCCGTTAGCAGAAAAGAACCTAATTAACTTTTTGTCATATATCGCGGTTGACTTTGAAAAGAGAGCGTCTTCTTTGTGCGAATAAGCACGATAGATCTTATCACAGTGCTATCTTATGAGCTCCTTTGAATTATGTGCCACCTAAACGTAAAGTGTCTTGACTCTACAATGAGCTTTCTCCGCAAGTTTATTTTAGTCCCTTTGCTTTTTTTTGGAAAGCATTGATGAGATACCACTTAAATCTGCTTCAGTTAACCTCTGAATCGTCGTCAATGTCACTGATTCTGCTCCGTCTCTTATGTCACCTTCAAGAGACTTCCGCCGGCGCGAAACACGGAAAACGAACTTTGCATCATATATCCACGACCGGCTTCTTGGCTAAATTGACGTTAGCAACGCAAGTCATTTCTGAGGTCAATATTAACTTATGGTCTACATTTGTGGGAGATACGAACAAAAAAGTCGGATTTGTGTTTCTTCTAGTGTGACGCTTCAGTAAATCAAACCTAACGAAATCAGCATATTATCGCGCAAATTCAACCTGACACGTAAATTTTTTGTCGACATACATCATAATACATTAAGTAAAATTTCGTGCGGGATAGCTCAAAGATTAGCTCCGTGTGGACGGCCCAAAGGCGACTGATTCTCCAGACTGTACTCTCCAGTTATGAATTGCGCAAACCACTCTATAGCCGTCCTTTCTGCAATCGTATCATCGCCTTAAGCTCTATTAATCTTGCGCGCCGCTGCACTAGCATGCTCCTCTAGGCGTCATCCTTGCATGAGTAGAATGTGATTTCGTTCCCAGGACAGTTCGTCTTAAAGTAAGTATAGGCAAGTGGCATACCAAAACGTTGGCAAGAAAATGAGTAATTTGCAGTCAGCAAATCCATGCAATTTTATTGCAAAATTAATATTGAGAAACCAGGACGGCACGAAGTTCTTTCTTTTGCGAGCCATTACTTCAAAATAAAAAGTAACATGGAAAAAGGATTTTCGAATTTTTCGTTATTTGACAAAACAAATAAACATTCTGACATTTAATCACTGCCCATTCGGTAACATGACAAGGTGTGATGTAAAATACAACCACAATGATGCTATGACATAAACGAAACTCGATACTTTAGATGGGCTTTGAAGCCACGGTTAATCATACTGTGAGTTCGTGTCTGGCCATTGTATTAACTCAGACCTTTGCTTTGCCTTTCCACTACCCATGTATGCATTTTTACTTAACAATTTCAGCTTTTTTTACATACTGAACGTCTAATTCTTGTTTTGATCCGAGAATTCTCAGTTGTTAGCAGTGTGTGAATGTGACGAAGTTCACAACACCACTTCACAATGTCACAGAAAATCAGCATTGCTGCACGAGATCTTTTAGCATCGTATACTGTCCTTTAACGTATAGCTCATAAAAGGAGTTAATTATTGATAATACAAAGCAGAGTTTGAGTGTGAACATCAATTCGTCTGAACATCTAACAACCCGTATCGGACGATTACGGTTGAAACGATGTGGTTCTATGTCGCATTTGACCATCTTCGTTGCTTACGCACCAACATCAAGCTATGACGAAGACGAAGTTAAAGCTTTCTATGTGGACCTCGAAAAATTCTTCAGTGAAGATCATACATTCTTCAAGGTCATTGTGGAAGATTCTGATGCAAAAATTGGACCAAGAAGAACGTCTGAAGAACGTCTCATTGGGACACACGGACTAGAATGGAATGAGAATGGTGAGAGGATATCTGAGTGTATCATGACGACCTAAACCATCCATGGAAACTCACAATTTGAAAAGCCTCACTTTCAGCAATGGACGTGGGTGTCTCCCAATGGAGAGTACCATAACGAAAAAGAAGTCATTTTAGTAAATCGAAGATTTGCCTGACCGATGACGCTGTTGTTCCTAAGATCTACACGGAATCAGACCATTGGCTCTTTCGCGCAACGTTCCGATTTTCGAGGAGAAGAGAGAAAGCCGCTAAATTCAAACAACGAAGTCCCAGAACTACCATAAACTGGGATGTATTCAAATCATTAGTCGGCTCTTTGGAAGATACCATTGACGACAACACTGACGAAGTATACGAGCGACTCGTTCAATATTTTCACGTTAGCGTTATCAAAGCCATGAGTACTAAGGTCACTAACAGACGCTTGTCTCCGCAGACACTCGAGCTGATACGTCAACGTGGAATCGCACGAGCTACAGGCAACCGAAACCTCACGTCCGAAGTTGCGCTACAGAGATGCGATCAAGGAAGATCTTAAAGAGAGACGAGTAGCAATTATGGCAGAAGCTGCAGATGCTGGAAAGAGCATTCGAAAGGCCCAGCAAGGCTTAGCCAATTGTAAGACCAAGATGATTGCACTACGATACCCTGACGGGACACTTGCAGCCCCCAGAAGGGCTATGGAGAAAATCATCTACCAATACTACACGGATCTCTTTGCTAGCCAGGTCCTCTTACCGTTATATAAATAGAAAGAGGATGAATGTGTCGTTCCACCGGTCCTACCTTTCGAGATCCGACATGTTGTATCGTCGATAAAGAACAGAACAACACACGGTCCAAACAGGATTAGACCAGAACACCTAAAGAATCTGCCGCCAGTTCTAATCAACTCCCTGGCTCGGCTCTTCACTCGCTACCTGTCCGAATGCAAGGTTCCTATTAGTGGAAAACTAGCAAGACCATCTTGTTTTACAAAAAGGGAGACCTTCACGACATAGGCAACTACCGCCCAATCTGCTTGCTGTCCGTTGTCTATAAACTCTTAACTCGAGTCATCCTAAACAGGGTTGACGGAACACTGGACGAAGGACAGCCATGTGAACAAGCAGGGTTCCGAAAAGGATTTAGTGCCATAGACCACATCCACACGATTACAAGACTCATTGAAATTTCACGAGAGTAGAAACAACCACTCTGCCTCGCTTTCATCGATCTGAAGAAAGCCTTTGATTCAGTGGAGACAGAAGCGGTTATGGAGGCTCTGGATAACCAAGGCGTCCCTACTTGGTTCATAAAGATCCTTCGTGAGCTTTATAAAGATATCACTACCAAATTATCTCCATTCTACAACAATCTCACCTCTGACGTAGGACGAGGGGTTCGACAATGCGATACAAATTCGCCAAAACTATTCACTGCCACCCTACAAAACGTCATGCGAACATTAGAATGGATCGATATGGGAGTGAAAATTGACGGCCGACAACTAAACCATCTCTGCCTTGCTGACGATATCGTTCTCATAACATCAAACACCAGCCAAGCGCAACGAATGTTAACCGATTTTGATAACGCCTGTACAAAGATTGGTCTTCAACTAAATCTAACGAATACGATGTTCTTGAGGAACGCATGGGTTCTGAATGCCACATTCACGCTCAGAGGAACGACAGTCTCCGATTGCTCCAGTTACATCTGTCTAGGTCGTAAAATCAGCATGATGAACGACCTAGCTCCAGAGTTGAGCAGGAGGAAACGAGTGGCTTGGGTAACGTTTAAGAGCTTCGAAGATGTAGTGAAGAGGACAAAGAACATCCGACTCCGTGCCCACCTTTTCGACTCGACGGTTATTCCTGCCCTAACGTGTGCAACAGAAACCTGGTCGCTACGCAAGCAGGATGAAAAATCACTAGGCGTTATCGAACGCGCAGTCGAAAGTTCCATGCTAGGAGAATCCCGTATCTCGCAATTGAGAGAAAGGATCCGAACTTCCGACCTACGTCAAAGATCGAAAATCAGAGACGCCGTTCTACACCCCAGGATATCGAAAATACGGTGGGCCGGACACGTGATGCGCTTCAACGACAACCGATGGACGAGAGCCGTTACCGATCGGATTTCTCGGAATATCAAGCGCTCTACAGGATGACCACCGATCCGTTTGTCCGATTTCTTCACGAAAGCGATTGAAGAGAGATATGATGCTTAGCGAATCACTAGAGCGAGAAGAACCGACTGGGCCATTCTTGCACGCGATAGGGAAAAATGGAAGAGTTGCTGGTACCCACTCGAGTCACTCGACAATCAACGGGACGACAGGTGACAGGTAACAAGGTAAAACCTTACGCATGAACACCTATTGTAGATAGATCATTTGACCAATCTGAAGTCATCAGTCTTCGGACACTTATTCAATGCGCTAAGATCATGATCTAGTTGTGCTGCCACAATTCAAGAGATAAATGCTAGAACGCGAACGTAATTCGATCATGTACTTGTCATTCAACGTGGATGTATATAGCTCCCAAGAACGACTTTCTATAAATCCGGTATCCAGCGAATTCCATGGTTTTCATGATTACCACATACAAAATTGCTAATAAGAATTTTCATTTCATAGCTACCGTTTCAACGAGTTATCCTCTCGTTAGAGTTCCAAGGGGACTGAAGTGGTACGCATCTTCAAAGCAAATTGTTTCACAACCTCGACTTAAATATTCAAAGCCAAATTCAGTCACGTTAAGTGCAGAATCTCCAAACATGCATACTTTTTTGCATGTCTTCCACTTATTCAGGGGTCCAGACACAAGAGTCTACATGAATGACGAAAGTGCCTGTCTTGACCCAAAAAATCGGACTAATATGTTGTATGAGATCACGAGTCATATAAAAGCTCTTACCTGCATTTCGCCTTCGGCTTTGTAGGATTTCCGAAATTTTTCTTGGATCTTGACAATTTCCGTATGACAGTGGTGGCTTCTATCAAAACTTCTCCATTATATTTTCGGTACCTCTGCGCGTCTAGTGGACTGTTTAGTTCCATATTAATTTACGTTCTATGTTAGTTTGTATGAATGCGAAGTGGTCGAAACGTTTCGTCAATATATTCGCCTCCAAACTCTTTATAGAAAATTAGGTACACCCTACCCGAGCTAATGGAATAACCACCCTCATTGTCAGAACAAACCAGGTAGTTTTATCTGCATAAACAATCATACGGACTGAGACGAACTAAACACGATGTAGCATGTTCAATGGAAATAGAATTGCTGTTACCAAGTTCTCTAGACTGGCTCTTTTCAAGAACCACCTCATATTTGCGCTTATTTCGTTGAAAATGAAGAGCGAATCAAAAGAGAACTTATTTTTCTTTGGCCTCTAGTCCGAAGTCACGGTTTCTCTTCCAGAATTGCGAGGGGCTACTCTTTCGTAGCAACTAAAATTGATTTTCACTACCTTAAATTTGAATAGTTATTCCGCTCATCTCCTTTGATCATCTCTCTTCGTGTGAATGATGATAGCTGAGTGAATGCAATCAAGCAATGTGAGGTAATTGTTTGTTACCTTCGGTACCGCTTGCCAATCTGGCCGTACTCGGACAAGTTGATTTGATTGTTTAAATTGCAAATAGTGATTGCCATTTTTTGAGATGATCTAAACATTTTGTATCATCTTGTTTGCTTAGTAAAATACCGAATCAAAAATCCATACATGTTTATTGCCAATGTTGTACTTACGTAGTTCGATAATTGCTTGCAATTCAGTGTTTCTGGATAGACAACGGTTGATTGAGACAAGAAATCCCTGACCCCTAAGTATAGTTCCTCAAATTTCTCAGCGACTAGTAATCTGAAGTTTTTGATTTCATTAGCTTGCAAGCTTGTCACATATCGCAGTATGCACTGGTATGAGGATAAAGCTAGACTTTCACTTGCGGAAATAGCTAACAATTTTAAGATCTTCGATTGAAAAGTACAAAATTTTGACCTCACAATCGACTTCAACACTTTGGTCTTGCTGTTAAAAGAGCGCTCGAGGAAAAGGGAGTGGTGGTGATGTATTGTTTTTACCATCTTATTCGATTTCTCCAGTCCTGTATCGCTATTATTTTTGATGTTCAGACATACTGGATACAATCCAACAAAGAATCGCTTTGTAAATGCGTTGAACTGGCGAGAAACTTTATCTCATATGGAATAGTGGGCAGGCAAATGTTTCCGACAAATAGGCCTCATTTCCATTCTAAGAGAGACGAACACGTTTTTCATGAAGGTACTCTAATCTCGCGCTATTTGACTGAACGAATTAAAAGGAGTTTAATATTTGTGATGAAAAGACTGGTAAATGACACTCGCAGAATCCCGCTTACAAATAATATGTCAAGAGCCTCGTTTCGAACACAACTCTGACAACTCTTCTTAGTACAGTACAGAAGCAAAATATTTGTTGAGAGCATATCTGTTTATTTGTTTCTCATATCGTTTTGCAACTAAGCCCAAGCACACAGGAAGTGTGAGTGACTAATGAAATGAAGCACCTTTGACGACAACATTTCCAATCCGTATTTCTCCAGCATTGATAGTATTTGAGCCTTGACCAGAAGAATTTTTTTTTCAATCATTTTGTGATGGAGAAAGACAAATTCTAGGCTATAAAGCACCAATTCGCGAAACAAACTGCTGATGTGCTCCTCCTTCTTTCCTTATGGTATATGAATCGAAATGTCGAGGTTCGCCGAAAGAGGGTTCTTAGGGAGGGTTACGAGGAATGATGGCGTTACAGAAAAGCACTGTTATACGGAGGCGAAGCAATTGAGGTATATCGATCGTACAATACTACTCGGGCGTATGAACTGGTCTGAACATCTGGCTATTGCTCCATTCCCGAGACGGCTCATATACTCAATGGGTGTCCGTTCCGTCTCGTCGGCATTATCTTGCTTTCAAATGCTTAGTTCACGCCTTATGGCTGTGTGGACGGAAGAGGACGAAGGCTCAAAGAATCGTAATGGTAGGTCTATACTGAATGGCTCAAACAGTGAACGAGTACATTGAAGAGATAGCACGATTCAAACCTCTTCGTCGTCTACGTAATCTATAGAACGATTCCTGTCAAAGACGTTGAATTTAACCGAAGTACTCTCAGTAAAACATTAGGCACTTCGTCATTGTTTACTTATAGAACCAAGAATCGTGTTTGCGTCATGTGCTAAGATTTCTGTTGCTTGGGAGTTTCTATCCTTAGAAGAAAAGCAGAATATTCGCTCTTTCTTCTTCCTTTGTGGCCTGTTCTATAGAAATTTACAAAGGTCCCCCAAATATTGAACTGACACCTGCGGTGCGCCTTGTGTAGCTAATAATGTTGCAATTAGGGATTACCGCTCTTGAATTTCATAATACGTTCCACTTTAGTTCATCTGTGAAAGGCATTTCGTTCTTAGTGCCACTCGAAAGGATCGTGACTTACTGAGGTGTCACGCATCCTAATGCAATGAATGACTGTCACTTACGTCATTGAGGGATGCAGCAGCCGCAAACAGTAATCACATAAGTAGAGAAATCAAACTTTTATAGGATAGAAAATCTGGCGGAAATTGTTAAGTTTTCGTTTGACGTGTTGCTATTCCACTCTATAGTAGTCCTTTTCCAAAATTCCTCATTATGCACGATTGCACCCGCTAACAACGTTCTTTCCTCCACGATTTCCACAACACGTCAAGTTACACGAGTATTGTTTTGACTGAGTAGATTTAGTGATATTAATGCAAGACATTCTTCTATTCCGTAGCTATCTATCTTCTTATGTTCAGTGATTGACAAAGGGCTAGCTGTTATGAATTCAAAAATCGTATGTTTGGTCCATTATTATGAGATTGCGCAATTCTCTCTCTCTCTCTCTTTCTCTTTCCTTCTCTCTCTCTCTCTCTGAGTCTGCTTTGAAAAAGGTCCCTTTCGGTTCGATTTCTAGCACTTGTTGCTATGGAGATCAACCTATTACATTATGAACATGTTATGAAGGTATAAACTGAATATACATAGACTTTATTCTTTCTTCGAATTTAGCTTTTTCGAAACGATGGAATTCTCTCCAAGTTTTTCCTTCAATTGGATCCATTATGAAGAGTAGGACTATGGACAAAACCATGAAAACCGGATAAGCATTGTTCAGATTTTCTATACGAAATAACTTTTCTTTGAGCTTTTTTAAAAATATCCGAGTTTGAAGAACTCGACCGAAATTTGATAAATATGCGAAGCTTGTTAAGCGAAAATTTTTATAGCCGACGGCATTTACTTCCATCTATTTGAGTTTCTAGTCATTGTTTGATTTTTTTTTAAAAAGGATACTCATAAACTCAACACCATACAGCTTAGTATGCTGGCCAAATAAAGCTAATAGAGTACTCACCGATATAAGGAACACTTTTATGTTTCCCTTCTTATTTGATCTTGTAAATTTTATCCGCATGCCGTTAGCAAACACGTCTTTGTCGCGATACTTTATGTGGTAATTGTTGAGAGATGCATGCAACCGTGTTTTCTCATGGCCTTCACCTGCTATCTTCATGGTTTGCTGCCATTAAAGAAAAGAAAAGTCAGTGTGTTGGTGTGAGGTTTTGCAGGCAAGTAACTATGGTCTTGCTGACATCCACATGGATTTCTGGACTATAAATGAAAGTCATGTTGATAGGGAACTGTTCAAAATGTTCAATGAGATCGATGTTCTCACGTGGCGAAAAGAAGATTAGTATATGCAAATCGCATATGAGGTAAATGCGTGAAGTAATAAATTTAGCTATTTTAATGCGATAGGTGTCTGGGCTTTGATTAGCATCGAAATCTGGCGAAGTTCTTAGATTACACCTTTATTCATTTTCTGTAATGCAAATATCTGTATTTATACGTAATCCCATAGCTGAGAATACCTCACTGTACCTCGGTTTCCGAAAGCCCTCGATCAAAGGATAGTTGAAATCACGAAAAGCAAAAGAATCAAAGGATGAGAGTGCCAGATATGGTCTCAGATAGCCTCCGTACCACTAGCACCTCTATGACGAACTGCACAGAGACCTGATTATTTGAGTTTTAGCCGTTTCACTGAGCTGCTGGTTTTTCACCGAGTGGCAAAAATTTTCAACTTACAGAGCATTTCAGAACTTCACATCTTCGTAGATTTACAGAGTACACTTTGCTAGCTTTGAAATAGCTTTCTTTCAATTTTTTCCCAACTATTGTCAATGGTCTTCCTGCTTTTGGATTTGCATAGAAACAGAACTTTGGAAAAGTGAAAGCGAATATTAACGTTGGAAAATATCAGTACCAACGCAACAGTTGCTCATGAACAATAGAGTGCGACACAATTGTAAAACGAAGAGGGTGAGAGCAGAATATCGCGCAGATGTGATTGACTTCAGAGATGATATGAGTAAGTGATTTGACCAGAGTCTCAACGTACAAACATAAAGCTAAGATTGATTTTAATTGACGATATCAGAAGGCATCGTTTAGACTGCTGCAGGAAGGCGATGGCATGGCAATGAACTGACTAATTGCAGCGCCATTACGCGAAGCCGAGAGGGGAAGTCGGGATACTAATTGTAAATTTGGTATGTAAAGGCACAAAAGGAATGGCTTTGGTTTTTCTTTCTGGGAAGGTGCGGAATTAATAGAATGGAGCTAATGCTTTTCAAAAAGTGCAGATGTCTGTAAGTACAGGTGCCACGATGTTCTGAAGGCGATATCAGATTAAGATCTAGGCCACTAATAATGGTGTACTACGATCTAAGCACACAAAGCGTCATCTTGATGTTGCTTGCCAAATGATGACAATTTTAGTGCATATCATTTGGAAGCGTTAAGTAAAATTTGATTTTGTTTTCCACGTCTGGGAGGCCTTCCTTTTTTTGCAATATATGTATTTCACTTTTAACATCCTAAAGCAATTCTTAATAACATTGAGAACTCATTTATGTTTGCCCGATTCTTCACGTCGTTGTCCACTGTATCTATGAGTGATTGTAGTGCAGTGCACAGAGATGTACTGCAATCGCCTTAATTTTGATACCACACTCAAGCCCATCAAACATTTCACTTTTCCAGGGTCGTCAGATTGATACGATTAATTTCTAGAGGAATGAAAACTCTGACTTGATGTAGTGCTAGGCCAAAATTGAAGGAATGCATGCGCTGAAATGTCCTTCGAGATATTTGATAAAGTCGAATGTATAGCCCATCCCTTAGGGGCTAGCGAACACCGAAGTCTCTATGCTTTATCATTCACTATGAATTGTTGGACTGCGGGAATGGGTAACTCTGCCGGCAGGTTTGCAAGGCTGCAAATGCTCGTTAACTGCACGCGAAAGTTATGTAACTGTATTAAAGAAGAAGCCGAAGAAACGGATTGAATGCTAGAAAAGTTCTGGAATCCACACAGTTGAAAAAAATTGTGACGACTGTTCAATAAAGTGTATAAAAGAAATTATTCACTTACTAACCTATGCAGCGTATGCACGAGGTGAAACTAACATATGATGTTGCCGGATATTTTGAGATACTGGTCATCCTGTAGCTCTCTTGCAAGACCACGACTACGTGAGAGTCATGGAATGTTCAGTTACCACATTTCCTGTGTAGGCACTCAACGAACATCATGCGATTGTAACTATTGATAAATAATGTTGAATGATCAAGCTGATACGAAGTTGATTGCAAAAAATTGTCATTCGGATCGCCTCTCGACGTCTCCTTGAGTGTCGATGATTCATGTCGAATGTTTACAATCGTTTGTCGTCACGTTCCCGTTCTTCTTTGTCGTTCGAGTCAAATTATCTCCGGTTGAGTACCGCCTAAACGAAGAAGTTCACTCTGTCATGCCCTTATATATAGGTGGTTGTTGCCTCAAATCACCCGGTGATAGTAGTGTCTTCTTTGGACTTCCTATCCTACAACAGCGCTATCATTATCAGCTATTACAAGGGCAATGTTATTTTCTAAAGCCAACTTTGCTTGAACTTCGGCATCAGCAATCAGTGACCTTTCTTTTTATTGATTAACATCTCTCGGCAAAATGGTCAATCAGCGGGAATCGAGGAAATAACTAGCATCAGCAAGAATTTAGCATATCAACCACCTTCTCTGTATTAGGGTATTGCGGAGAGAAGTTCTTAATTTGAGCTGTGCTCATCGAAAAAATTTTTTTCTCGAACGACAACGGATGTCACAAAACGAGGGCGCACGACTGTTGGCAATTGACTATAATTATTGGCTCTGAACGAAGACGTTGGAACGGCAGCCGGATGAAGACTGTTCAACGACTTCACATGAACCTGATCATTCAACAAACTATGGTACATATATGTTAAACGGCGACAAATTTATAAAACCTATCTCATTCGCCGGACGGGAGCTTTTCATAGAAATACTAGTAATCATTGAAAAGCTTGAATCTCTGGTTAGGGTACTACATGGTCGGTTTTTCAAGACACCTTTCTGTAGCGCTGTAAAATCCGAATTATAATTATGTTCTACACGGCCGCGTGTTTCTTTCTTTTTTCGCTTATATTTCGCTGGACAAAACTCCTTAGTCGGAGTACTAGTACTCATTTGATAGTACAAGTTTCGAACAACTCGAAAATATATTTGCTTTTTGCAAAGATTGTTTTGATAGCGCTGTAGAAGAAGAGAATATTTGTGCTTCGAACCTCTCCGGAGTAGCTCATGCTTAGAATTGTTGGTAATGAGTCGATATCGTAAATGCCAGTGAATCAAAAGTTGTACTTATCCTCTGGAAATACCGTTTAGCCGATAAAACCTATCGAGTTTCATATTTTTTGACGACCTTGTTTATTGGCTCTTTCACGGAGCGAAGGGCGAGGCAATCGATCTTTTGAAATATTGTTATTCAATTGGGGATTGTATCACCGCCTTGGTAGAAACAATAGATAAAAACGTGTGTTTCTGATATTGCTGGAAATTTTCCACACGTTGATATGATTTTCGTTCTTCCAGAGAATTATACGCTCAATAAAAATGAAGGAGAAAGGGAGTTTGAAACATAAAATTGCTTAGAATTTTGAAGCGTTATAAAAGGATGTTTTGAAAACCGACAGCGTGCCGCTGTAGCCGAAGATTTGAGCTTTGGAATGATTACTAATACTCCTATGGGAAATTCCTGTCCAGCGAATGCGATCGGTTTATAACTTTGTCGCCGTCTGACATGTAAATTCTAAGACTCCATAAAATGGAAAAGCCAAGTAGAGCCCATATTTTTTGCTAGGTAATATTGTTATCCATAGAACTCTATACCCACCAATCAACCTTCCTTCTGTACGAAGTTTTTTTGCTTTGCATTTGTGGCATTCACTGCTGTTTTAGTTAATCAGTGAGGTCGTGCTTTTCTTTGTTTCTGTAGTAAAGATTTCATGCATTTGGTTCAGTGATGCATGCGCTTGAAATGCTGCTCGAAAATCTTTTCCTTTATGATTCTGGCAGTCTGCCTTGACAGTCAATTGAGTGGTGCAAGGTTTTCAAGTTTACTTAGTATAATTTCCAGACAGACTCAATTTACGCAGTAAAAGTAAGATTTTTCCGGATACTTCCGTTATCGGTAATCATTTTCAGTGCAATTCGGATTGACGGCGGCAAATTTCTAAGCGGATCTGATTCGCTGGACAGAAAGTTTTCATAAAAGTTTTGGTAATCGTTCAAAAGCTTAAATTTCTGGCTAAAGCTCTACGCAATCGATTTTCAAAGCACCATTTTACAGGGCTGTAAAATCTAAAATAAAACTATGTTTCACGCGACCATAAAACTCCTTTCATGGAGCGCTAGTACTCATTTTATAGCACAAGATTCTATGTGAAAACTCGACAATATATTAGGTTTTTTGAAAGCTTTTTTGACCTGTGATCTCCTTCAGTCTTTTATTTTGTGCTATTAATGCTGCCGCACAGAGCTCTTTCTCTGGACTTAAGTGATAATCTGATAGCACAATGTTTCTCAAATCGACGAATGTGCTTATATTCTGCAAATACGGTTTGACAGGGAGAGTAAGATCGAGTTTTACATTTTCGATAGATTGTTTACTGTCTATTCGACTAGGCGACTGTCATGGCAAGGGCGGGCGAGGAGGACGATTGTTATTCATATATTGTATATTGTATTGTATTGATATTGTTATTCAATTGGAAATTTTTCCTCCGCTTTGGAAAAAATTCCTGATAAAACGATTAAGTAAGATACTACGAAAGTTCCTCTACACATTATAAAGGAATATCTTGAAAATTTTTGAACTGTTCAAGGACAGCATAGTTCCGCTATTTTTTAAAGGCTTAGTGCTGATTTATAGCTTCAGTCTTGGCGATTTCATTTTTGTAGTGTAATTCTAAAAGCTTTTTCAGTGCTCTGTAGCAGCAAAGATAAAATTAAGTTTGACACTTGGCATGTTGTCGCTAAACAGAGATGCTCTTTTTGATTTTAGCAATATTCGAAAGCGTAAATCTCGGCGATTTCAATACTTTACCCAGCAACTGAAAGGGCTTCTGCACTGTAGAAGGGAGAAGGAAATCACCTTCTGCCTACAGCGCGCATTATCGCGCTTCTCCGGAACCGTGCTGCGGGGAGCGGTCTCCAAGCCATTTCCAAAGGACGCAGTTTTCGCTACTTATGTGAGCATTTGTTCTGTGATCAGTGGAAATTTTAACAATTCCGTGCTGTAATTCTAAAAGAAACTTTGTCCTGTCGTTTTGTGGGTATAAGTTTTCATTTTCATTTTACATTGCTAATTAAGAAGGCGCCGTGACCGAGTGGTTGTGGTGCTCATGGCGGCGCGCAAGGACCCGAGCTCCACCCCACTCTCCGGCAGTCAACCAAAACGCGGTATGGAGCGCCACGGCTAGGCTATCCTCGACATTGCAAAGAGACATGCTCGATCAGTATTCCAGGTTATTCAAGAAGAAGACGAAAAGCGAATCGAATGCTAGATGTACTAGAATCCGCTTCATGAAAAAAGTTGTGATGACGCGTCGTGTAATTAATGTAAGCAAGTAAGATGCTAAAATAATCATTACTATGCCTGAGTTCAAGTAGCCTAAGCCAATAAGTGTGAAACACAGTATTCTTTTCGCTCATCCAGTGGCTCATAAGGACCTTACAAAAATCACACTTGGCTTCAGAACAACTAAGTTTATGCTATCAAATAACTTGATGACTTGGTATCATCTACAACAAATGATGCGAAAGCCCATCCAAATAGCCATGCGCACACCTTAATCAAGCGAAAACTGCGTCCCGAATACGAAACTCAGTTCTACGTTTGCTGCTTTTTGTTGAAGACCAGTACAGCATGGGAGTCATCAAAATTAAAACATTGCATGATACTGGAGGTCTAGATGAAAAGCTCTGTTCAGTAAAAAGTGCGCAGATTTTGAAGCTTAATTTTATTTTTGCTATACGGAACACTCAAAAGGCGAATTAAGAACTGAAATGTCGAGAATCAGGTTGTCGAATGATTGTCAAAGAATAAGAAAAGCAAGAATAGTGCTGGCTCCAAAAGTTCAAAAGGTTACGGATAACGAAAATGTACCTAAGCGGTAATCACTTTGTCACCAATCAGCCGTCAACGTAGTCACAGAAAGAGTGATAGAAAAACAAGAACCCCAGTAGGGCAGTTTGTTAGGAGAACCCCTCGGGAAGGATGAAATGCGGGTTCGATTCCTGTCCGAGGTACAGAGTCTTGCATACTACTCCATATTATTAGATTTCTCACTGTAACGCCATACCACCGCCAGAAAAGCAGTTAAATAACTTGTTGTTTAGTTGAGTAGCTGAGAGTTTATTCCTCAGAAATCGTGCTAGACATAGCATAACATTCTCATTTTTTTGTTGGCTTCGTGCACACGCGATCATTATTCTAGAAAGTCCCATGCTTTGAGCTTAGTGATACAGGTGAATGTCACAGCATGGACAATGAAATGTATCAAGCTTCAAATGTAATGAATCGAACTAAGTCCATCTATTCTTCAAAGACCTTATCGAGCGAATGCTTCTTTGGGATATGTTTGGTCACTTGTTCGAGCTAACTGCTAACCTACAATCCTCATTTCAAATGCTTTTTCTCTTAGATTTAAGGATTGTGAATGCGAGTATATCAGAACTAAACCGTGAAATCACAGATAAGTGTTATCAAATCTTTTAGTTTAAAATCGAAACCTTCACGAAACTACTATGAAAATGATGATATAGAAGCGGTACTTTTTAAATGGATTGGCATCATCGAAAATTGCCGTACCATATCGGTAAATGAGATTCTCATGATCAATGTGTTGCTTGACAGCAATTTTCGACACTGAAGTTATACACTGCTTAGATAATACGAGAGGTCGATCAGGTGACCATGCTTTTATGTCGGGACATCTTCAAAGATTTCGCTCTGCTCCCTTCATTATGGAAAGGTTCAAATACTTTTGAGACGGTCCAAGTATACATATGTGTTTCAGGTCATTAACGATGAAAAGAAGGCTTTTGAGCAAGAAATGCGATCTCAGTAACAATCAAGGTATTTGGCTCAGTCGGTCAGTGAACATGAAAATCAGCGAGCCGCTGGCTGTGCAGACGACTTGGATGAACGATGCATAAGAAGGTTGCCTTACAAATTGCTAGTAACCAAATAGTCAATTTTTTCTGGAATTCAAACGACCATTTTATTGCAGCTCTTGGTGAAAACTGGTGTTACGATTGTGAGTCGCCACTAAAGCACTTGTCACATGATATGAGAACAACGATCCGACAGTTCTTACAAGTACGAAGAACTACAAACCCTCAAAGTTTGTAGATTTTTGATGCAAACGAAGACGCTTCACATGCTAAAAACATGAAGGTAGAAAAAAGCAGCGCCTCATTCCGGCTCATATTATTCAAAGGTGTTTCTTATGTCATGCAGATTTTTTGTAATATATTTTGCTTCAATGATTAATGGTCAGGGTCCAATCGCAGATACCCTCATAGGTAGTTCTTGAGAAAAGCTAATTTTATAACAATATATTCAATGAAAGAAATCTCTTGGATTGTTTTATTCGCTATGTGACAAGATTCCGCTGCTAATGCTAATGAGAAGTATCGCTTCTAACCTACGCAGCAGAGCGTGCCAACATATCCTAGGAAAACTCAGATGTCCTGAATCGTCTGTGTTTTCCGTGCCCTATCAGCGCATACGCTATGAAGTCTTTCTATCATACCTTGCTTTACGTAAACGTGTCGAAATCGAAATACTCTACAATGAAATCCATATTCAAATTCCCTGTGCGACATGGAGTAGCCACAGACAGCAGTGACTTATTGCTTCAGCGGCTCAAGTCTTCTAAGAGTGCTCAAATTAGTCTGAAAAATGTTTTAAGCTTTTTCAAAGCTGATACGTCAATGGCTTATGTACACTTTAACGGAATCGCGTGCTTCCTCAGAGCCACACACCCAACTAGTCAACATTACTGAGAGTAGGGACGAGGAAACGTGTTTCGGTCAAAATCATGTAAAGTTGTGGTTTTTACTAATTTTCTAACTGATAACTTACGGCTATTATTATCCATGTGGACATTATAGTCTCCCAATCAAATGTTTTTAAGCCTCTTCATAAACATTCAATATAGTCAGAGAATGTTCTAAGCATTTCTGGAGGTTGATACAGCAATGGCTTACGTACGTCTCGGCAGTATCGCCCTCCTCATCAGCCACACAGCCACACTAATACTTCCGATTTATAATGGGAAAGAGAGACTTTCTTTGATTAAAACCGCGTGAACTTGCAATTTTCATCATTTTTTTAGTCGATTTCTTATGGCCTAGTGGGGGGAGGTGGCTCTGATGAAGCAGGCGAGACTGCGGAGACGAACCTATACCAGTGACATATCAATTTCGAAAAAAACTTAAAATATCCTCGCAGATTTTATTGATTTTCTATGCCAGGGCTTGAAAAACAGTCCATTCAAAGTGTTCAAACTGTTCACGGAAGTGATTCAAACCCTCCTGCTGGTGAATGGGAGCGTGTTTGGCGTCAATTTTGAGTCTATCGATAGAAAGCTTGCTTGTTATTTTAATTCAAGTCTTCCTTAACGTACAAGGAAGAAAGAAAGCAAGATGGACTGCTCTTTGGACTCCTGGAAACTACCTAGTAATAACTCAGTATGAAATTACATGTTCATAATCTCTACTCAGTAGTCACCGTTTTTTTGAAGTTCCTCACGTACATTATGTATTCATCAGTTACATCTGATTCATTAGATTTGGGTGAAGTGGTAATCCTCAAATTATGCACAGAAGTCGTGTTTGACTAATGATCTATAGCATGTATTTCGTTTTGAGTGTTTTCTGAAGACCACGTTCAAATTTCAATATGCTTGATAGTCATATTTTGAGCCATGCATGTGGTCTAACGCAGGACACTTATAGAGCTCGATATGTGTGTTTCGACCTTGACATTCTCATCAGTCCAGCAGAATTCTCCGTCTTAAGCCAGTGCTCTCCGGGGAACGCAGCTCCTATGGCTCAAAAATGATCAGGAGGCATACCGAAATTTGAACATGGTCATAGGAAAACACCCGAAACGTAGGGTATGATATTTGACTATACTAGCCAAGAGCAATCGAGTATGAAACACTGTCCATTCAGTGATAATATTTTCACTTAATAGCACGTGTAAAAAGTTTTCGTCGTTGTCTCCTTATTGGGCTTAGGTTGCGCCAAGAGAGCTGGCTAAAGACGAAGGGTACCGCACGACTGATGAGACTGTCAAGGTCAAATCACATGTATCGGGCTAAGTAGCCCTAAATCAGACCGCTTGCACGGCTCAAATGATGATTACCAGGCATTTACTTCATCTTTCGTTCCACTGATCAGCGGAGAACTCAAGTGAGCACGAACTATACTCTTAGTTTCTGTCACTTATAAGAGAATTCCAGTGGGTCACTTTGCTTCTCGTTGACCATCATATCTTCTTCTATACTTTTAGTGAAAAAATCGGGCCATCGAGTAGCTTTCTAGAAGTGCGTTTGACATTTCCAGTCCCGTTGGTAACGGTTTCCGTCTTTAGGCTGTCGCTAACGCATCACGTGTGCGGCCCACACTATTTTCAGTAGAGTGGCTTGTGAAGGGACGTTGTTGATTTTTGGCTGTTGGCTTAGGTCAGAATTTCGGATCTTGCTTCTTTTCGCGAAATACGGAGTACTTTCAACATCGGGTTTTCGACTGCCCACTAAACAGCGCGCAGTGATCTTTCATCCTCATTGCGTAGATCAGGTTCCTGATGCATATGTCAAGGGTAGGGATAATTGTTGAAGCGAAAAGTGTGCAGGCGATCGGTTGTTCTATATTCTCTTCACAAAATCCTCAACTCTTTTGGAACCTCCTCGAGTTGCTAACTTCTTGCTGATCGACTTACAAGCTAAGCCGTTTATCATGCTGACTTACCGATATGAATAGACATAACGGGAGTACATGGGAATAGTGACTCTGTTGAGTGTGAATTCTGAATGGAGCATTCGAATTCAGTGCGCTACTTATGACTTTCTATGGTAAATTGAATCGCAAGGCGACGGAGACGTCGTGTTCAACCATCATACTTTAAAGACTGACAGTAGGGATCTTCGTAACTACTGTCCAATATGATTGTTGAGTACACTCTACAAGTTCTTCACGTGGATCAGCCCTTTGTGCACATCGAAGATTTTATATGGGGCACATCCAGTTGAACAAGCAGGATTTTGAAAGAATTCTGCTGCAAGGATCACATCTAAATCATACCACGGGTAGTTAAAGCTTGTCGCGAATACCGTATGTCCTTTGTTCAATCTTCGTGGACTATGAAAGCGTACAACAACGTCGAAAAGAATGCATTCCTTTCAGAGCTCATCGACCAAGGTGCAAAGTCAATCTGTCGCGTTTCAGAGAAACTGGGCTAGCCTGCGGTTCCGCATTCATCTCATAGCCTTGATATTTCTCCATCGGATTATCATTTCTTTCGCGCCTTGAAGCATCATCTGGAGAAATAAATTCAAGGGCTACAGCATGCTCAACAGTGACATTACCAACTTGTTTGATCGACAGCCTCATTCTTTCTAGGAGGAAGACATCCAATCTTTGCCCAACAAATAATTACATATTTGATTATGATGGTGACTGTATTCTAGGCCTTTTCGTGGTCTGCTATAGCACTGATAACGTGCTAAACAACACTTTCGATTTTTAACACTAACCAGTGAGTATCACGACCCTTTTCTTTTGAGCCAATCCGTTGTAATGAAGTATACTCTCTACATTCAAAAGAATCGGCGGCGAACATTTTACCCTGCAAGTGTGTCAAGCAAAAATCACGCGACATTGCAATATTTCGATTGCTCGTAGCTGGTAAATTTAATAATACCTTAATACTTGACTGTTTTCTGAGACATCGCTAAGGTCTATACATCGTGGTAGCATGTTTCAAGCCTTTCATGAGGGCTTGTATTGCACCTACAAACTGCTGCAGGCATTGGCGACCTTTCAGGCTTATCAGTAGCACGTTGCCTTAGGTTTGAGCCAATCCGATCTAAATTGAAAGGCTTTAGATGTAGCAGGACCATATAAGAACTCATGAAAGGCTTAAAATATGCTGTCAGGGTGTATTAAGCTTCAACGAGTTCTTGAAAAAAAGCAATCAGATATAGAAGCGATTTTAACGTTGAATGATTGATTTCTTCGGAAAATAAACAATCAAATTGGCAATAAAGTCGAAGTGCAAATTATGGAACATCCCATTATAATGAGCGATGGAAACGTGGTTCCATCAATAATTGTGAAGGCCCACCTCAATGACAGTTTTGATTCTACTGGAGGCTGTTTCGGCGTTTATTCCGTGCACTCTCATGTGTTGTTATTTGAGAGGTGTACCGATATTCATTTTTTTAAACATTATTTTCGCTTGAGCATGGGTGATAGTGTACTTGTACGGGAATTGAGTTCCCGAAAGCGTAATTAGCTAGAAAGGATGCCACTGAGGTAAGGATACCTCATGCATGCCAATGTGATGACGTATAAGGAACTTGCCGTTGGGAATGACATTTCAAGTGTGTGCACCCGTATCATACAAGAGCATATCGCAAAATTTCATGATTGTCATAAATTCATACGTTTCTAGTAACTCTCAACCTCCTCGCCCTTTTTAGAGTCGGTAATTCGTGCTAATTGTCCACGGTCGTTCGCCTTCGTGTGACGGTCTTCATAGTGCCCGAATCAGATCTCTTTCACTAAAGCACTGGTCGAGTGAAGTCACCTAGTTTGGTAGTGTCTATTTATACATGATGGTCACCGTCTACTTATGATTGCCGGCTGCTAGTGATTTATTTTCATGTCGTTAATCCACCCTGTAGCAGTCGGCAGCACTAAGTGGAACTAATGACTTATTCAACCAAAGTCGAAGGTTTGCAGATGAACCAATATCATCAATCATATAAGTTGAAGAAATCATAGGAACATTTTTATCAGTCTCGCTGCTGTCAAGTAAAGCCGGTATAGCAAATTATGAGCTCATTAATCTTCCAAACTGTTTTTGGGAGTAGTGGACTTAAATATTGATTCTGTGGAAGATTATGTGTTCAAACAACATAAGCAAAATTCTATATCGTCGAACGTTATGTGCCATAAATTCAAACAATTTGAAGACATTTTCACACAGAAGGTCTGTAGATCAATTTTCAGAGTATAACTTGCATTCGAGGTTGACTTAGAAGAATTTTGATAAAGAATCAGCGTAGCGTAGGTACGCGTACACGAATCTCAAGAATGTACAAACAACAATACTAAAACATTTGCTCTCTCGTAGCACTTCGCCAAGAATTATTTGAGTGGAAATCAACGTATCAATATATTTGGTAGATTAAGATAAAAGAAACATAAAATGCTGAACCGATTCCTACTTCTTTGATGACAGACTATACGACTTCGAAATTCAATTGATTCCAAGATTTCCTATGTTTTTACTGCTTTTCGCAGTATTATTATGCTTCAAATATTCCTAAGAAAGTTGAGTGAGAAGCAAAAATCCCGCTTCGGACGGGAGTTGAACTCGCGTTCCATCCGTATCGAGGTGAGAGTTACCATTACACCACCGAGGCCAACGCTTACTCACCACCATTCTTCGCTCATTTTCAATTTTTGTTCAGCAGTCAAATGTTCTAGGAATATTTGAAACATCATAGCACTGCGAAAAAACAGTAAAGACATAAGAAATCTCTAAATCATAAAAGCACAACAGCTGTCAGCTTAGCTGGGCTTACACAGCGATATCGAATACCTGACCAAACCAGAAAGATAATGAAAAATGACAGATGAGTGAAGCGTTGGCC
The DNA here is from genome assembly GCA_019055375.1 of Parelaphostrongylus tenuis. NCBI lineage: Eukaryota > Metazoa > Nematoda > Chromadorea > Rhabditida > Metastrongylidae > Parelaphostrongylus > Parelaphostrongylus tenuis. The sequence continues at coordinate 13,579 of JAHQIW010001742.1, read as the reverse complement.
TCGGTGGTGTAATGGTGCCACGCGTTTCCGGTATGCATGTAATGCGGGTTGAGCTCCCGTTTGAGGTTGAATCTTTGCTCACCACTCAATTTTTTCAGAAATGTTCGGCTAAATATTTACGACGACTCATTAGAATCGGGGTGGATATAATCTATTTCTCATTAGAATCTAGCAAATAACAGCGATATTGACGGAGGCCTTATTCTAGAAAGTTAGTTCGTTCAATTTAGCTCGGTCAGATTCTAAAAACGGTATCCATCCAAAACAGCTGATTAGCTAGGGATTCTAATCTTCAAGCCTTGACACAGAAATTTAAAAAAATCACCGATTTTGTCACTAAGATGAAAACGTGCTCATCAGTTACAATCTCGTTAACAGCTCTGTAGAGCTACCTAGTGAATATAACATCTTACAGAGACATAAAAAGAAGAAAAGTGGAAACGCTATGAAGCGCTGTAGGCGGCATAAGTGTGAAGCTCAAAAGGGGAACAAAGCAGTCACCTTTCATATCACTGAGAATGTACAATAGATATATAACAAGTGAAGGAGATCGCTTACTATAAAAAAAGCTAAATAAGAGCAAATTAAAATAAGCGCTGTGTTTGTAATATACGATACCTTCTTTCTGAAGCTTTGTGCCATTAGTAATTGCTTCAGATACTTAGACATCAATTTCGATTATTTTTGAAACAAAGATTTTGTAGACATGTCATCGACTCAAGATTTGCACAAGGCAGACACTGAATTTTTGGATGTTATCACATTGAAGGCGTGTATGCATAAGAAATTTCATCGTCTATATCAATTCCACTAAGGAATAGAAGTTATTTTAATATTAAGACTCAGGCATTTGTTGCTCCTACGAAGGTGACGTAAGGGTATCTTAAACTCGCAATTACTCTATAAGAATAGTATACTGGATTATGATGGGTGATCTGAGGCAAATATAATACCATTCTATCAAAGACAGCCTGGGTAGTGTGAGGTCTGGTCGTGACAATACGAGTGCTGTACGGTATGCTTCAATTTTGCGCAGGCGCTGTGAATCCTCTTACCGAACTTTGTAGCTATAACTTTAACTGCGTTCCTTCTGTCGACTTCTTCTTAACCTGTTCCTTCCAGATTTTCAGAGATAACCATTTACATTCCGTATTGAGACTGTCACTATCGCCATCTCTCAGGAGCCGACTAATGACGTGACTACAATTCAGTCCATAGTTGTTCTAGTAGTTCGCATTTGATCACTGCGTCGCTCTCTTCTCGAAGTCGAAAATGGAGTCTTGATTTTGAAAGAGATGGGCAGTGGTTCGGCTCAATCTCTTAATTACAATAACGTGGTCTATTTCACAACGACTTGTCGTTGGAAAACTCCAATGTTAACCGTTTAGAGTGGGAATTGGGAAGTGACCTCTCACCATACTTTTACAATAGGGGTTTGACAAGGGGACATTACATCACTGAAGCTATTCACTGTTGCATTACAGTGGATTGTGAAGTAGCTTGATTGGGACTAGAAAGAAGTGCGTATTGACGGTAAATTTCTATCAAACCATATGAAAGGCAACATCGTCATCTTCTTGGAAAACTGAATGTACTCAACGAGGCGGGAAGAAGTATTGGAATACGTCTAAACAGCTCGAAAACCAGTTCATGAAGAATATATGGTGCGAAAGTGTAGAAATTGAACTGTATAGTTGTCTGACTTTGAAGATCACCTCGTAAGTATACTTCGGACGTTCAACGAACATGGTGGACAACGTGAAGGAAGAGATAATAGATGAAGGAGAGCAGCATGGGCCGCAACCACACTTCCTCAAGAAGGCACCGCTACCAAATAGTAGAATTCAAACTCCATAGCCACATTTTCGATTCAGCAGTCCTATCACTCTATTATGCAGCAGAGACGTGGGCTGATACTACAACCACGTCAAGAAACTGCGCATCACTTATAGGCGCTTTAACGATATTATGATAAATTTAGTTGCCACTAGCAAAGTCTTTGCCTCCAAGTCGTCTTATTATGACTACAAAGCTATTTACCAACGCAGCCAACATCGCTGTTACGGCAGCTCGTGTGGAGAAAACGGAGTGAGAGTCAATGCTATCTGCATTTCCACCACATTTTATCATGTTCGGTTACCGCATTTGCATGTTACAGATCACAAGAGTTGCTTTAGTTACATAATAAGGCTAAGTAAAAGTTTTCATAATAGGGGTTCTGCTGAAAAGGGTTTTTCTGGCAATCCTGTCAGCGTTTCTGTGGAGAAGCGCGGTCGTTGATTCATACGAGAAGTAATGCAATCAATATAGTTTGAATCGTGAGCATTCATTGAGCTAGGAATATGAAACTTTATTCACTTCTCACACTAAACATGGCATTTAGCCTTCAAAAGGAAAAAGCCATAGAACAGTGCTGAACATATCGTACAGTTGTCAAGCATAAGAAAGCCACCAAAAAAATGTTCAGAGGAATGTATTCTTAACTACTTCCGTACGCTCTGGGTGAATAATGATATTGCCTGAGCTAAGCGCTAGGCAGATGCAAGGCTGTTTTGACACCTTGTCTGAACTTTTATCTACCTTTCACGTGGTATTTCTCGAGTCTCCACGGCCAACGAACCTGAGATTCTCTATCTGCTGGAAAGTTGAACAGAATTAAATGTGCTTTGGGGTAAGTAATCTGTTTAGACAACTATAGAATTAGTTTATGATATGGCTGTATTTTCTAACACGTATCAGTGGAATAAATAGTAGTGACAAGAGTGGTTGATTGATCAGATGATACCTTTCCTTCGAGTGCTTTATTAAGACCACGCTCAAATTTCAATAGATTCTTTCATTATTATTTGAGCCAACATGTCATGTGGTTTGGTAAGGGCTCTTGTACAGCCCGATACACGTGTTTCGTCCTTACAGAGTCATCAGCCGGGCAGAACCCGTCGTCTGTCAATCTTTTTATAGTCAGTTCTCTCGGGAGCGTTACACTCCTTATAGAGTTGTCGACGACGTACGTTTTACACTCTATGTCAAGCGAAATTTTCACCTAACACAGAGTGTTCTCGCACTCGATTGCTAGCTGGCTGGTATTTTTATCATATTATACCTTTCCTTCGAGTGTTTTATTAAGACCACGCTCAAATTTCAATGCTGATGAGTCTGTAAGGACGAAACACGTGTCTCGGGCTGTACAAGAGCCCTTACCAAACCACATGACATGTTGGCTCAAATAATAATGAAATGATCAGATGATAGTTGATATTGCGAAGAGGACTGATAAAATAAAAAGCTCTTATGAGTAAGGTACTTGTCCGTGGTAACTTCATTTTGAAGTTCTGTAATCCATTGAGGAATCTCTTGACAGGTGAAAATTTTTGTCAGCCTTAACCTACTCTTCGCCTGTCAATCAACATGGGCTAAAACATGATCGCTTTTATTTGTAAAAGTACCCTTCAAAACTATTGATTTCCAAGCATGTACCGTAAAATTGCGTCTACTCGCTTCAAAAATCTTAGAAGAGAAGAAGTTGAAAAACGTGGAACTCGAGTGGAGAAAAAGCGAAGCATCAATGCGCATCTTCACGCAGTCTTTTGCGTTAACCAATACTCGCCTTCGGAACAAATATGTTTTAATGAATATATCAGCGTATATTGCAACGAAGAAAGTATTAAACGAATTTTTAATAGAGATGGAATTGTAATGGAGGTGTTGCCACCTATACCAAAACTCGATGACTTGCAAAGAAAATCCGTGCACACTTAACACCAACTCTTCAAAGTTTCTAATAAGAATATATGTTCCTCCACACACTGAGACATGTATTCTCGTGCGGTAGCCGTACCCAAATGCAAGGACCTAGACATCCGAGTGTGATCGATTCGAAAAAAATAATCGGCGAACAGCATTTGCTATAAGTATGGTGGAGGGGGGGGGGGGGTCAATGGAAAAGCCGTAATTTTGCGCTGCAATTTCGATAGTAGTCTGCAAGTATTCGTATATTGAAAGGACCCTGCACCTTGGTAGATGAGCTCTGAGAGGAATGCATTCTTTTCGACGTTGTTGTACGCTCTCATAGTCGACAAAGATTGAACAAAGGACATACGGTATTCGCGATAAACTTTAAGTGTCCGTGATATGATTTGGATGTGATCCATGCAGCAGAATTCTTTCAAAATCCTGCTTGTTCAACTGGGTGTGTCCCATATAAAATCTTCGATGTGTACAAAGGGCTGATCTATGGGAAGAACTTGTAGAGTGCACTCAGCAATCATATTGGTCGGTAGTTGAGAAGATCCCTACGGTCAGATTTTTTGAGTAAGATGACTGTGCAAGATGTCCCCTACTGGTACGAAATTTTTCTATCTGAAAGTACGTGATAATATGTCTTGAAATAAGTACAAGCAGATCATGGCAGCTTTAAGGAAATCGACGATAATATTATCAGGTCGTCCTGAAGCTGTGCCTTTCTTCATGCTCTCAATCATAAATCGAACTTCAGAGGCCAGAAATGCGGGTGGCTTTTCACTCCTGAGGGATTCGATGTTGGAGATGGCGGTGTTTAACTAAGAATAGTGGTAGAGAAGTATTCGGTTATCATTCCATATCATGGTGGAATGTGGTAATGATCCCATCTTCATTCATTAAGGCGGATAGCAGAACGTAATATAATAGTTGCAAAGATTTCATTTGTGTTTCTTTAGACTAGATCCTTTTTATGCTGCTTCCAATAACTCTTTCTGCTTATGCCAATGATCATCTTACAAGGATCTGCTGCAGATGACATTCATTATCAGCCTAGTTAGGCCGATCGTAGTAGGGCCAAGTTTCAATTTCCTTCGCTTTTCTTACGACTCCTATGTGATCTGAAGGTTTTGTTTGGGAAACTGATTTATGTATTGGCTCAATGGATATTCAGATTGATTCATCGTATCCAGATAATAGCTCGCAGTTCAGTCACGACTCCCTCTCCACGAAAAGTTAAGAATCAAGAGATGTGACGATATGACCACAATCACCAGTAACGCCGAAATACCTCAGTGGGTCGTCTGTTCCACTTTCCGCGAGCAATGGCGCAGGCATTGCTATGTGTCCTGGACTCAGTGTCTTCAACATCCTCAGTCTCCGTTAACCGTTTGAAGACGGCAGTCGAAAGCGCTGAAAGCGCTGCGCGCTGCACAATTTGAAAACTGCTCATGATTTTCAATATTTAATGAAGTTTTTACTTCTCCGTTCAGGTCCGATGCTCCACGTTTTTTTGGATGCCTTATTATGTTTTTGGCGCATGTATGACCTACATGTGTAAGGGAAAAACACACATTTGTCACGCAGTCATACCGCTTCTGGCATGTCAATTATAATATTCGGTCTTCTCATGAGCTTCGGCAAGAAAGCAATAAACACCAAATCTGTTGAGCAGAAGTAATTAAAAATAGCTTAACAACACCATTCGGAGTATGAGTCATCGGCCTGAAAACATTTCTGCTATCTCTTAGGCAACAAATCTTGAAATGCTTCGATGACGGTCTCTCGGTCAACTTTGCCTATAGGCCGAAGCGCAGCTCGTCCTTCAAGCTAGTGTTGTCGGCGCAAAACTTAGCAAACAACCGTAACGTTGTCCGCCTGGACACATATCCTTTAGCCTTTGCGCGATTGATGTTCTCGAAGGCGGTCTGTGTATCGCGTACTAGTTCGTATTCGTAAAGCAGCAAACTGCGACAATGGCTTCGTTGAACATCTACGATGCGGCGAGTAGGGACCACTGTGGTACCGAAGGAAAGACCGTAAAATCCTGCACAAGGCGGCATTGATTTGTTACCTGAGAAGTGACAAGATCGCGTACAGGCTGATGGCGCGTACTTCAAATAGTGTTGCTGAGCAATCTCAATTGCTTTTGCTCAATAAATTCGGTGTTTATTGCTCTAATGCAAAATCTTATGAGAAGTTTCAATAACACAACGTATTGAGTTTTAACGGTTTCACATTTTTCATAGCCTTTTAGGCTCGAAAGATCAGACTGATTCGCAGTCCACTTAGTCGCACTTTCACAATACCGACAGAAGGAAATAATTTTGGGCTGCCTAGTAACGCCCTTGTTTTGAGAACACTTGTCGTTTAGTTGTTTTCACGTAAGCATTCAGTACATGCTTGCTTGAAAACCACTAATTTTCAAGAGTATGCTCAGGTAAATAAAGATACCACAAGAAGTTATTGAAAGGTTTTATCGGCTATAAAGGCTTGTGATTAGCGTGTCAACGTTAACTTCCAAGCTACCTCCGTTAACGCGGCGACGTGTTGTTTTCGAGCGGCATGTGGTGCTCGTCATCACCACAAAGTTGTCGTTTTGTTATGAAATTCAAAATATCATCGTCACTAAAACAAATTCAATGACAACTCAAGCAAAAACTATTGCTGAAGAATCTCTAGGAAGACCGTCGATTTTTGGAAATGACAAATCAGTTACAAAACAATGAATTTTTCGTCAATAAAAACATTGTACATTACATGCGACGCCCCTCCATCGATAGCTTTCAGCAATCTTCTGACTGTCAGTATAGTTAGCAGATGACTTCTATACTTTGAAGTGAGAGATTTGTTTGAACAAGTGAAACGGCTCATTTTGATATGATTGTTTTTAACATACTGCGATTACATTCGATAGGCGTCTGATAAGATAACAGATAGCTCTTTATAAAAGAGAAGATAGTTCGAAGTAATTTCATTTTGAAGTTCTACAGTCTGCAGAGGCGTCTGTCGCAGCAGGTGAGAATTTATGCCAACCTTTTAACCTACTCATCATTCTCAGTTAGCATGGAGTTGAATGTCATCGTTGTTCAACATGTATACACTTCTTAATAATCATTGCCTACTAGTTATTAGCATGCATATTTTTGATTATTTTAGGAAAGCCTTTCAAAAGTTGGAAAAGGTGGAAGAGCGAAGGTGGAGAAGAAGCGAAATACCATCGCGGATTTCTACGCAAACTTTTGCGGTAATTAACACTCATTTCTATAACAAACATGTTTTGAACATGTTTTGAAAGAAGAATGGCTTATGCTCCAAACAGATACAGCCTTGGACGATATCATAATAGAGATCGTATTTTTTGAATACTCAGACGGCAAAGCAGCTAAACGGGGCTGTAGTTTTCCTTCATCAAATACTTGTGTATGCAAAACCTAGACTAATTGCAATCTCTGCTGATTAACCAAAAAAGCCTCTTCTTCAGTATAACCGTAAAACCCCTAATGGCGCATAGAGTTGTAGAAATAGTTAGCTTCCTTGCCAGAAAACATTACTGCAAGATACTACATTTTAATACGTCTTTCGTTCCTGTCTAACCAGCTTAACAGAAAAGATTCCGTACAAAGCTCGCAAGTACGGAATGAGCTCACCCTGTTCCACCCACGGCTATCATTTCAGGACCGAAGATTTGGTGTTAGATTTGCTAGAGAGGCGCTCTCATCCGTCCAGAAAACTGGAGACTAGCTTTACATCAGAATCTGCGAGCTTATTTTACACTGGCTATTCGTGATTTCTGATGATCCTTATAGAATGGCCGCGCATTTACAGGCTAGTCCACTGGGGAAAAAAAGTCGGTGTTTTATGTCACCTGCCACAACGCTTAGACTCGCATGGGAAATCACCTAATAGAAATTACTACTTTTGTTTGCATCGAGCTCTTCTCTGGTGTGCAAATTATTTTATGGTAAAGTTAAGTTGAACTTTATAGATATAAAAGAGTTTCGCAAATCAGTATCGAACACCAACCATCTAAGGCTTCCGATGAGAATCTCTTCGACTACTATGCATAAATAAAATCAACTATTCTCTTGCGGTGACCGTGCCAACCCTCAATAGACTATGTATGATTGTTTTGAGAAAAACTAATTGAAGAAAGGAACTGATTTAAATCATGCAATTTGATACATGTAGTGTCGGTTAATATTCAAAATATGCTTTGGTTATTCCAATAATTTCCTACCTCTGAACGCTTCTTAGAAGTTTACATTGATCTCTATTAACAATCAGACTACTGAGCCAATTTGTAGCCAGTAGATTCTCATCATCTTATAAAAAAGCGCTCATTTACACATTAATCTTTTCACAGAAAAAAATATTGGTCCGATTGGATACGCCATTACTGTGCTAAAAGTGACAGAAAAGCGCCTAATTTTTACTTGTATCAAGCTCTCCAGTATTAGGTCTGCTAACTTACCTCTTGGAAAGGCAAATGGAATCTGATACACGAAAGAAAAAATTTCAAACTGGCACTAATATTCATTGATAGGTATTTTTTGATCGAATAATAGGCAGCACAATGTATTATACGAGGCGAATTTGTTACGAGATGAAAAAATTTAAATGACTGAAACTAATTCAGTTACAGAAGAAAATGTGTTGAAATGAACAAAATAGTTTTCTATTTTAGCACATTTCTTTTCCCGTCTCCTATTATATATAGCATTTGTCTCTTTAGAAAACGGTTTTGATCACTACAATTTCATATACTAAGAAACCTCAATAATGCTCTACGATAAATATTCATATAGTTGAGTTTTGGGTGAAGAACTTTTTGGTTGGCAACTAAGGTTCGCCTCATCAAAAATTTTACAACAAAACAGTCGATCAAATATCAATAGATAAACATTTCTGATCGAAATACGCATCAACAGAAATATCAATGATTCGGCAAAATGTTAGTTATTTCTTGATGCCTCGACAATAGAATTCTGGAGTTTTTGAAGCAAAATACTCAGACAGGTGCTTAATTACACCGACTTTGACAAATCGTTTTCCTTTCAAGGAATGTTCTAGCGAACTGAAGAGATTGTAGTCACTTGGAGTAGAATCTGGGCTATACGGTGAACGAATTAATCGTTCACACCCTGATTCTTCAATCTTTTGCAATGCCAGACGAACGAACAATATATGGGCAGTCGTTGTCTTGCTGCAAAATAACACCGCATCGACAAAGCTGTTGTAGCCGGTTACGACGTGTTGCTGTTGCCCTCACAAAACTTTGAATCATCTTTGTGCAGGTAGTTAATCAACCATTTTGTCGTTAAGTGCTTTCCATAAGTTTTGTGCCGCATCGATGGCAGAATTACACCAGCAACTCATACAAAGGACGTTCATGAATCTTTGCTTTGAAGCATTTATTGTGAAGTAAAAGAAAACTTCATGCGATTTCAAAAAAAAAATAAATGGCTTGTCATTTGAAATCTTGTGAGCACGAGCTTTCGAGTGACAAAAAACACAGTGAAAAGGGCCAACGGATAAATTTTTTTGCCCATAACTAAGAATAACGAAAAAATACGACAGAACTTAGTTGCCAACCTTATTCCTCAAGACCTTTTGACTGCAAGAAAATTAGTGCAGCAAGTGCTTCAAATTTATAGTTTCGCCGTGCCCTGGGAAACTCTCATAACCAAAAACGGTTTTCTCTCTTCTCAAAGAATGACTTCCATGCCGACAGTAAAAAAGTACAGTACAAACAAATGAACTCAATGAACTGAATGAATATTTACGATTATTAGACCAGCACTTATAATAATAAACAAAAAAGTTCATGACAAATTCTCAAAATTGATTCCTTTAGCATCTATAGATTTATGAAGTTGCTTGCAAAAATTTCCGATGATATTCGTACACGTTTCCGCTGCAGTTTCGTCCCAAATGAGTGCCAAAGCTGTTTCAAGCGAGCTTACGGTAGCGTATCTATCAGCCGAGACTTTGTGCAGTATGGACCACGCAGAGTAATCCATTGGGCGGAGATTAGACAAATCTGACGGTCATATGTCCTCGTCCTAGAAGCCTGTTAACAACTCTTAACAGATGGCAGCCGTTAAGGAAGCCGAAGGCGCAGCAGCCCTGTCCTGCTGAAGCATAAATCCGTTCGCACCAAAGTGTTGACTACTCCAAGGCTCCAGTATCCCCCATAAATCTTGCTGCAGATAGCTGGCGGCTTTGGTTTTCATGTCCGTTTTTTTTTTATGAAGACCAACGACATCTTTCTGGTGGCGCAAATGCCTGCCCAGACAATCACAGCGGCTGAGAAATGACTGCAGCACAATGGTTTTTGTGACTGCGTGCTTCTGATGACCCTTCTTGAAAAATTGACGTTGATTCTGCAATTATGGTGTGGTTCAACTTATGAACATGATCTCGTTCTTGAATATCATTCTCGAATGCATGGAACAACTGTCAAATGAACCATTCGGCAAGTCTTTGGCAGCCGTTTTTATATCATGAAAGTGAACACGCACAATATTGTAACTGCACGGCCTTAGCTTATTTTTGGCGGTGTTTCGGATGTCTCACTGGCTGATACCGTGCTTCTCGAGCCATTTTGCCCGTCGAACGCAGGAATTCGTTGGATCTGGCAACGGATATTCTAAATGTTTTTTGGATTAGGTGAGGTGGTTAGACGACCTTTTCGAGGACGGTCCTCAGTCACGCTCCTCAATCTTTCCAGTCTCTTCGAAACAATTTGTGCCTCTGCAACCACATGCTGCTTCAAAGTCGGCCGATTTTGACGTTATAGATCGTTTCAATTCCCATCTTGTGCAATCGAACTACTGTGATGCGTTGAAATTTACGGTTCGTGACTTGAGTACACCTGAGAATAGACAAATAACTAAGCAGATTTTTAGCCAGAGTTAAACAAAGAACTCAGTAAAATTTCCAACACTAGCAAATGATAATATCATTGCTAAAATCAATAAAATAGAAAATTGTCACGTCATTTTCCACTCCCTGTAAATGGGAGATAAACGGGTGAATGACAAAGCCGACCTCGACATTTTGTGACGAAATGTCGCTCAACGAGTAGCGTTGAATCGGTATTCTAATTGTCTTGTGCCAGTCTTTTTGCATTTCGCTTGTTGTAAGGTATCCCATGGAACTATATGATATCAGCAGGCTCAAGAAGAGCATTTACATCGGCGTCTCAGAAGACTGCTCTGTTGTTTTAGGCGCAAATCAAGGAGCAGTTTCCATGTCGTGTCACAGGCGAGATCGTTTTGTCGTTTTTCAAAGAGGTCGCTTTGAACCTGAGATTTGATAGCCTGTCACCGATTTTCTCACTGCCTGACGTTGTAGACGGGAGCACTCAGTGTGCGGGATATTGAGGCAAGAATTTTCCACACCCGATGAGGTGCTAAACCATATGGGTGTATAAGAGACAGTAGTTCTTCAGTTTGCGTAAGCATTTAGTGATATGTATTCTTGTTCATTCGAAAGTTCGTACGAGTGAAATGTGTGCGGGATATGAGCAAGAATTTCCACAACCCGATGAGGTGCTAAACCATATGGGTGTATAAGAGACAGTAGTTCTTCAAGTTTGCGTAAGCATTTAGTGATATGTAATTCTTGTTCATTCGAAAGTTCGTACGAGTGAAATGTGTGCGGGATATTGAGGCAAGAATTTTCCACAACCCCGATGAGGTGCTAAACCATATGGGTGTATAAGAGACAGTAGTTCTTCAAGTTTGCGTAAGCATTTAGTGATATGTAATTCTTGTTCATTCGAAAGTTCGTACGAATGAAATACGCGACAGCGACATCAATGAAAAAAAAAATGTTTCTATCATCCAGGTGCTATAGATTCAGAAGAAGATATGCTACAGTGCGCAGAGTTTGTTTTCTATGATTGCACATTTTATTTGGTCTAGTACTATGCTACTGCCGTTACATCCTTCCAAATATCGACTTTGCTCTTTAAACTTTCATAGAGACATAAACAACAGTAGTGTTCTACAATTATTACTCAAAAATATACCATGTAAAACACGTTTTCAACATAAACACTTTTATTTGACGGTTTCTAGAGATGATATTATGTTATAAATATAGCCAGTGATGTAGAGTGATGTATCAAACTTTTGCGTCATGTTGCACTCGCGCACACATTTCACCCTATCCGGGGCTGCATCATTGGGTACATGGTTCAGTTTAGCTGTAAAGGGACTAATGAGTATTCGACCTCATTCGCTGGAGAAGAGTTTTTCATAAGAGTGTTGGCAATCATTCGAAAGCTCAAATCTCAGGCTAGAGCTGTGCATAGCCAATTTTTAAAAAGACCCTCCCATGATGCTCTTGAGTTCAAAAGAATGTTATGTTTCACATGCACTCATTTCTCATCAGACAGCGCTCTGTTTTTAGGTTATTAGTAAACATTCGATAGTGAACGTTATATTGATTCCAATGTTATAATTATTTTCTAAAAAGATCGTTTCTTTGCAGTGCAAAAAAAAAGTAAGATCGTACACATAAGCGAGCAAGAGGTATCTGGCCAGTTCACGGACCGCTGGGTGAGACTGCAATGAGGGCTGCACAACTATCGATCGACTGCAGGCCGGTCTTATGATAGTGCGATCTTTTTATTCAACTTGCAATTGTTTCTCCGCCTCGGAAGATAAACTCCGGATAAAACGGATAACTATGCTACAAAACGATTTCAAATACTTTTATTTTGCCATGAATACGCATAAATCAATCATTATTATTGTCACTTTAATGGAATTCCGGAGAACAGAACGGCCAACTTGCTTCCACCAGTGGCTCGTAGACATTCAGCTACTACGAGGCTTCTCTTCATGTTCATATGCTCATAAATCGATCTACCATCTTGTCAGAAGACCTTGCTGCCTCGTCCAGCCACCCGTAAATGAGCCAAAGAACACTTGCTCGAGCGCGTGAATCAATCTTAATTTCCCTTCCATGTTTCAGAGAAATGGTTTTTTCAGGATATTAGCAGAGCGTTGGAATCGGTAAATTCTACGCTATTGAGCAAATACTGATAGTCTAAAAAGAGCTCTGTTCAGCAAGAAATGTGCGCGTGTGAAGCATAATATTATTACTTCCTAGCGCTATAAAATGGTCTTTCCAAAAGCCGGCCCACCTTCAGCTTTAGCCAGAGATCTAAGCTTTCGAATGACTACTACTCCTATAGAAAGTTCTTGTGCGGTGAATGATTTTGCTATTCATTTGTCCCTTTGTAGCCAACAAGAACAGGCTTTATTTGTAATATGAGACCACGTCTAGGAGCGTTTGAATAGAAAAGGATCCGTTCGGATCATCTTACTCAGTATCTGTCAGCATGAATAGGGTCAATTTAGATACTGACTATCTGTGCCATACTGTTGACGGTTGATTGCTGACAGGTAGATGCGTTATAGCGTAGGAAGAGTGGCGTCAAAACATTCGTCGGTAGTGTAGCGGTTCGAGGACGCGCCCTGGGCAGAGTCAAATGTGGGTTCGAGTCCCAACTGACGCAAAACTTTGCACGTTGTTCTATATCAATAGCTATCTCAACATATCCAAGCAAAAGGCAACTCAGAAGACTGCGCGCTCTAGTTTTTCTTCAAATCATTAATAATCTTATATTAGAAGTCACTTACGTTTTTGAGTGAAAAAGACAAGTTTCGATAATGACCTTATGGACTACAAACAATAATTGTGACAGATTGTATTGTATGTTCTTATAATGTTCCAATTCACACTCAAAAATGTTTTACAGATCGAGTGCGGAATTTTATTCAACATCCTAACGACTAGAACAGATTTGATCAGAGGAATTACT